>CANXYC010724047.1:0-53424 GCA_948193065.1 Aleurites moluccanus
TCATGCACACGTTGAACTTTCAGGTCAGAATTTTGAGCTATTGCCATTTGGATCAGGAAGAAGATCATGTCCTGGAAGTAATTTGGCACAGCATGTTATACAACTGGCTATGGGCAGATTGCTTCAGGGATTTAATTTGACTACACCAGGTAATCAGCCAGTGGATATGACAGAGTGTTTGGCTATAACATTGTCCAAGGAAATTCCTCTAGAGGTTATGCTCACCCCACGTCTCGATCCACAGCTTTATCAATACTGAAGAAAGTTACATCGGATAAAATTAATAATATCATGATCAGGTCCATGACACTATTTTAGTGTTGAAAATAATTAGAGTGGTTATAAATATCTATTTAAATTAATCAACGAGTCTTTAGTTAAATGTATTGAAGGTGTTTCAGAGCGGCCAGTGGATATCAATGGCTTTCTTCTGTTAATTTCTTCAATTTGATTGGCTATATATACTTCTGTATTATGCATGAATGCAATAAGTCTGGCTTCAATGCCCTTTGTAATAATTGGTTAATTAATGTTGGGCATTATTTCCCGTTGATTTTCTCAATTTATATGCATGTCCTCGATCATGGATTATTATATTTCTTTTCTAATATTTATGTATTCCTTGTGTTTTATTCATGAACGTTGCTCAACGGATGAACAGCAAATAAATCAACACAAATTAATACATTTTTAGTCATGAAAATGCTATAAATATCCTTCGATGTCAAACAATTGAAAATTCCCCAAGTCTTAGGAGATGTGAAGAAAAGGCATCAATGGCATCCATAAAAAGAGACCTTGATCTCCTAAAAGATACCCAGAAACCCATAGAAATTCGGGAAAAAGTTTCAAGAAAAAAAAAACTTTAAAAATTAAAAAATTACATGGAGAATGAAGTAGTGAATAATGTTTATCTTGTCGGATATAATAATGAAATAATAAGCTTTTTTTTCGTCGTTCAAAAATTTCAAAGATAATTTTTAGGGTTTTTAACGATTATTTTATCTGTCATTATAGTTTAATTTTCTTGTATTGATTTGAAACTATTTGTCTAATATTATTTTCCATTGTATAATTATTTGGTAATGTAAAAGATTACAACTTTAAATTTTGATAATTTATTTTTAAAAATTTTCAATACAACAAAATTAACTTACAAGATAATAATATTTTAATATTTTATAATTAGTATTTTAGTTTAGTTATAATATCAAACTATTTAAAAATGAAAGACAGAATTCGAATATCATAAATAAAATTAATAATATTTTTTTTGGTAAATAAAAAGAAAGCAAAAAAATAAATAAAATTAATAGTTAAAAATAAAAATATTTTATATACCTTTTACAATTCTCATAGCATTTTTGTTCACAATATATCTAAGGTTTTCTTTCATGTGCATATATATTCAAATATAAAATATTCACATTATGCATAAATAATTTTAATAAATAAATTTAAGTAGAAAATATAAAAAATACACAGTAGTTTTGTACGTTCTCTTTATGATTTATGAAATTTTTTGTACAATAAAGTCAGAGTTTATCCATTTTGCAATTTTAAATTTCTATCATTAACACCATTAAATTATAATGATATGACAATGATGTGGCATGCATCTTAATAAATAAAAAAAGCATCTTGTGATGTGGCATCTAATTTTATACTGGACTCTATCAACTTATTCAACCAAGTATTGTATTTGTAATAACAAGTGAATCAAATAATAATATTTGGCATAATTATGAAAAGATAAGTTGATTTATTCATTTGTTAATGATTTTCAATTTTAATTATATTACATATTATTATTTTATTAATTTATTATTTTAAATAAAATATATAATTAAACTCACTGTTATATTTTATAATCCATAATATTTTATTATTTAGTTGAATGTTACGTCATATAAAAAATATTTTTTTTATTAAGATGCTTATTCCGCTAGTATCACACCATTAATAAAAAAAGACTAAAATATCAAGGTGGTAAATTTCAAACTTTATTTCATTAAAAAAAATTAGGTATAATATTATTTAGTTTCTAATTTTTAGTAAAATTAATATTTTTATTTTTATTTTTTTAAAAATTAATTATTAAGTTCCTAACATTCGATTCAATCATATAAAATGATTTTTTTATCAAATTTTTCGTGAAATATCATGAAAAAGACAAAAATAACATTCATTTTCAATCAATTTTTTTTTTTCTATATCATTCCATTAATTTTTTTCTAAATTTCTTTATTTTTCATCACCATTAAATTTTCATTCTTCACATAATTTTATCAATCATAATATTTACACATAAATATTTATTCCTTTAAAAAAACTCAAGAATTTAAACTTTTAAAAATCAAGATAAAAAAAATCAGGTAAATAAAAAATAAATAAAATGGTATCAACAGTAGAAAAATGAAGAAAATAATGTGGAAAATGAAAAATGGAAGAAGAAAAATAGAAAGAAAGTAAAAAATAATTAATAAAAGAAAGAGAATAGGGAATAAAATACAAAGGCTCGTTATGAGGATATTTTAGAAATAAATTATTTTATTTTAATTTTTAATTTTTTAATAAAAAATCCAAAAATAAATTAATAAGATCATCAATTTATGTTACGAAATCAAATATAAAAAATTTAATACTTACTATCTAAAAATATAAAAATTAAATATTAATTTTACTAAAATTAGAACTAAATAATATTTTACCAAAAAACAATTCACGTAAATTAAGTATTTTGATTTAATTACATAATTTGACTTTGAGTGTATCAATAAAAAATATATTTCTTTCTGCAAAATTAATGGACACGCCTTCTCTTTGTCTTTAATGACACGTCTCAGCTCGTCAACTTAGACTACTGATAAGTATTTTAAAGGGAGGGATAAAATATTATTTAATTTTTGAGATTTAATAAAATTAATATTTATATTTTTATATTTTTAAAAAATAATTATTAAATTTTTTAAATTTTATTCTGTCATATTAATTAATTTTTTAATTAATTTTTTTAAAAATTTTTATTAAAAAAAATAAAAAATAAATTATTTTAAAATACTCCCATATTTAACCTTTATATTATTTTTTCTTATTTTTTTTATTTTTTTCCCTTTTCTTCTCATTTTATTTTATAAAAAATTCACATTTAGATATTTTTTTTTCTTTATCCTTTGATATTTTTTCTTTTTCTTTTCTTTTTTCATAGTTAATTAATAAATTAATTGATTGCGTAAATTTTAAATTTATTAAAATTAAAATAAGTAAAATTTATGTGTAGGTATTGTGATTAATGAAATTATTTGGAAAAATAAAGATTTGATTGTGAAAAATGTGAATAAAGTTTGATATAGATTTTAATGGAATGGTGTGAAAAAAAAAATTGATGAAAAAAGAATAATATTTTTATATTTTTAACGATATTTAATGGTCAAATAAATAAAATGATCAATTATTATGATATAATTAAATATAAAAAATTTAAATATTAATTTCTCTAAATCTCAGTAACTAAATATTATTTTACCTCAAAGTAAATAAAACACTTTTAGTTATGGAGTGCAATAAACTGATGGACCAATCAAATTCAATAATCAACCCAAATTTCAAAAGTTAGGAATTCATATGATTAATTGGTTACTTGTTTGATCTCCCTTGCCATCATTGATGTCGTCATTTCTCTTGGCACTTGAGATCTATTTTCTTCCACGCCATATATATTTAGTTATCATGATAACCAATAAGCGATAGCTGTAGAATGTAATTTAGTCAGATTTTAATATCATATCGTACGAAATAAAATATCACTATGCCTCGTTTGATTACGTGAATTAAATAACAATAATGGAATGTAAGAATTAAAATCTGTAATAGAGTTTAACATATAATATTTTAAAATATAAATATAAATTTGTTATATATATAAAAATTGGTGATATTTGACAAAAAAAAAAAATATAGAAAATAGTTAGATACCCAATTATAAAACTCAATTATCATTTAATAATACACGTATCTGCAATTAAAAAATTATTGAGTATTTAAATGTATAATTATCTTTAAATTAATAAAATCTAATAATAAATAAAAATAATGATTACCGATTAAAGTTTTTATTAACTAAAAAATTATATTTATTTTAAATTAATAATTATCAAACATCCTAATAATACAGCTAACTTATTAATTATTTATATATAAAAATGATAATTTTAAATTGATAATTATCAAACATCCCCATAATACAGCTAACTTATTAATTATTTATATATAAAAATGATAGTTGATAGGTAATTGTTAGATAATCATTGTTTATAAAATTTCAATTCAACCTGTAATTTCTTAATATGTATTTCCATTCCAATATTTAAACTTAGTTTGAAGTTTTAACGAATGCTGGGATGGTGTTGCGATCTAGACTCGCAATCTGGTTGCATTCGTGAGCTTAAATGGACTTCAATTTGACACTGATTTTAACAGCAATATTAGCGATAAGTGGTATTGGTTGTTGTGCGCAGGCTTGAATGTTGGAGAATCAAAACGACAAGAAGCTCACCGAAGATGGAATCGTGAGCAAAAGAAGGCTGCAATTTTGGCAGCCTTGAAATTCGATTGACGGACACATGCGCATGCGAGAAGCGGCAATTCCAATGCTGGAGGCAACAGTTGCAGCGATTGAGCTTCCATCAGAGATGACTTTAAGACAGTGGCTATACTTTAATCTGAAATTTTTATTTTTTAATACTAATTACTATATATGGGATCGGATTTAAATTTAAAAAATGTTAAGTTTTTAAAAAGACTAGCCTGCAATTTCTTCATTAATTGTGGCTTACAGCGCAAACTTCAAATCTAAATTTGTCAAAAAAAAAATCCAGATACCCTGAAGTGAAAATGGGTGAAATCCCTTGATATTTATTTTTGTATTTTTTCCTATTATTTTTTAACTATTATAAAGAATTTTAGAATATTATATTTAAATCCTGAATATAATTTCTGTTCTCCTTATATTTTCATTTTTACTATTATTAATTAATGACAATATTATCATTAACCATTAAAATGTTAGTAATATTGTTATGGAATGAAAGAAAAGGGCTTCACACATTTAAAGAGCCTAAAGAAAATGGGTGGTAACATCAAAATAAAACTAATCATAATATTAACAATAATAGTGAATGATACTTGGGCCACTAACACAAGAATGAGTTAACCCAAAAAACATGACACTTGGGTCACAGCATTCCAGAATGAGCTAGCCCGAAAAAGAACGACACTTCTTATGTCCTTTTGACCAAACAAACCCACTTCACCATACAAGACCAAATGTTCTATTTTCTCCTTCAAAAACTACATCGCATTTGTTTTGATTAAAACTCAAACTCAGATTTATTTGGATAAGTATCAATCGCACATTGTGAAAGTAGATTAATTTTATATTCAATAATGAATGAAAATTAATTTTATACTTAATATAATTTGAAAACGTCTCGTACATTAAAGATAAATAACTTGAAACTCAGATTTATTGGTAATATTGAAATCACTTGAAAACCTATTAGACTGTTAATTTGAATTTTTTAATTAAAATTAAATCAATTAAAAATTTAAAAAATATATATATTATAGATTAAAGTTGTATATGGCACGGCCCGGAATTGCTAATAAATCTTCCCGAAACGAACCGAAAACACAAGTCACCAAGCAGTCAAAATCAACACTCCATGACAGGCAAGCAAGGATCTAGTTAGATATACTATTATTCAAAATGGACTACGTGTCATTATCTTATTGGCTATTAATATTTGGAAACCTAGTAAGTGCCACTTAGTACACCAAACCCACTGCATGCTCTCTCCGTGTCTCTCCACTCTCCGATTTTCTGCAGATTCATCTATAAATACATATTCACAATCACAAATTCGATTATTAATTAAAAATTCATTTTGATTGGTTTTCTGTGTAAAAAATTAAATTTAAGAAATAGTGGGGTAATGGGTAGGAGGAGGAATTCGCCGGCGACGGTGGCGTTTGGTTGGATGAGGAGACAGCCGATGAAGGTGAAAACGGTTGTTGGAGTGATAATTGCATTGGGTATTTTGGTGGGTTTGAAATTTGCAGTTAAAGATCGTAATCATTTCTTTATTGCTTCTGAAGCAATTCACGCTGCTGGGATTTTTGTGTTGATTTACAAGCTCACTAGCCAGAAGACCTGTTCTGGTATGTATATACTTTTTAATGCTTTTTTATTTTTCATAATATACATATAATATTATTTTATTTTAAAAATTTTGTGTGTTTAGTTGTCGTGATGTTATTAGTTAACGTTAAAATGATGAGAGTGAGAAATTTTGTTGAGACGCCCACTCTTTTTTATAGGTCTCACCCTAACTATTAAGAGGAGTACTCGAATTCAAGACATTCCACTAATTTTGAGATGGTATATTATTATTTTGATTCAATTCATTTTAATTATTTTGATTTATTTTCTCAAATAAAATAAAATTGAATTTTAAAAGAGTCAGAACCAAATAAACCCAAAAACATGATCAATTCAGTGGTTGTGTAAGAGAAAGTCTATATATTTAGTAGAAAGAAAGTGAATTGTAGTTTGGTTAATTTAGAGGTTATTTCGATCATTTTAACTTTGTCCCATGGATTGGTGAATTTCATTTTAATTTTTTTATATTTTATTTTTACTCTCATGTACAAATAATTTGTTCTTATATAATGAGATCCACAATTTATAAAGAAACCTTACAATGGTTATTAAAAATAATCTATGGCCTGACTCTTAAATAAATGTCAATGCATTTTTAATTTTAAAAATTGATTATTGAACTAGTAATCTAATAGTTTATATCTTATATTTAAGGGATGAGTATAAGTACAATGTGGCTTCATATTTTTTCTATTTGGGCTTTTTTTTTATTTTGTGACAGGCGTAATTTTTTGTTATTCGACACTTTAATGACATTTTGACAAATTACTAACAGCGATAAAATTGCTGACGTATTATATATGTGAATATTAATTTATATTATAATTATTAATATGTCATCTTATTTTATATTACAATTATTGATGTGACATTTGCATCACATCATAAAAATAATTTTTTAATTACTTTATTAATAACTGTAAATAATTTATTTATTTAATATAAATAAATAATTAAGTGATTAATTAATTATTATAATTGAATAATTAAACTAATTAATTAATAATTAAATAAAGTAATAAAAATTCTTTTTCTGATGTGGCGCAAGGTCAGCGATGATGTGAATGCCATGTCAACAATTATAATATAAAATAATATTTACATAAACAACAAGTCATCAATTTTAACGTAATTAGTCAAAATGTCACTAAAGTGTTAAACAACGAAAATCATAGCGATCAAACTATCATAAAACAAACTATAAAGTTTAAATGCAGAAAATGCAAAATCACACGGTATTTAGCTATATTTATCCCTATATTTAATTCTCTTCCCCCATACATACCTTGAATCAAAGACAGAAAAAGAACATTTGCAATGAAAAAAATGCAGTTTTAGAAGAGCAACATAAATTTTTGTAAAAATTTTTAGGGGGTTGAATGTCATTTTTAATACCATGTTAATGGTTTTTCAAAAATCTTGGCGAAAACTACCACATTCGCTCCCCTTAGCATTCACCACTATCCATCATGTTTTTTTTTTTAATTATTATATGACCGTGTAGTATCAAAGTCTATTGAGCCTAATTCATTTAGATTTGAGCTCGGAGAGATCCATAATAGAGTAAAATTCTCTCAATATCTATTTTTTTCATTCACAAGATTTGAACTCGAGATTTTATTTAAGAGAAATAAACTCCTTACCATTTTATCCAATAGGTATTGGTGCTATCATTCATGCTTTTAAAGTCATGATATAGGACTATGCGAGTTTTGAATTTTTATATTTATGAAGTTTTGTTCCTCTTTGTTTGCTTGGAAATATTTATTTTCTTATTACCTTACTATATGACTTTAACTTTCATCTAGGGATAGCAATTTTGTCTCGACCTGTCTCGATCCAAATGTGGCTGGTATATGGGGCGAGGCAGGTTTTTTTATTTTGTATCCGTGTCGGATTCGGGCAATGGTAATACTTGTCCCGAATCCGACCCGATTATATATATTATATATTTTTTATTTTTTAATATTTTGTTTATATATGATTTATATTTTTTTAATTTATTGTTATTTTTATATAAAATATAATTTATATTGTATGGATTTTTGAAAAAAATACAAAAATAAATAAATAAATATATATATATTTAAAGAAAAATAAAAATATATATATATACAAATGGATATTATCTGACCTGATTCGCTCTCATTACTCAACTGACCAATCCGAAACGGGGGTAATGGGGAGATATTTCTATTTTTAAACGGATCAGATTCAGGTTTTGCAAAACTCGCTTCAAACCCAACCCGTTATCATCCCTACTTTCGTCCCTAAAACATGACCAAATAGAGTGTTATATATATATATATATATATATATATATATATAAACAATCAATCAAATTTTTAATATAATCTCATTTATTATTATTTTGTTTTGTTGAATAAAGGCAAATCATTTAAGTAAAAATAATGAGGATAGCTAGTGATAGAGCTAGGAAATTTTTTTCTTAGGACCAAAAAAAATTATTATATATAAATATTGATTGGTTTATACTATTAGAGTCGAACCTGATGTAGGAAAATTGCTTTTGTTTTCTTGGAGTTTGGCTTGTTAATTTTTCAATCAGTATGCTCCCAAAATCTTTCATTCTTTGTTAAGTTTTATTCAACTCCTTAATTTTGTTAAACTAATTACATATGTTTAGCCGTTTAGGTTTGTAGAGTGAAGTTTTTAGAACTAAGAGACAATTTAAATTGGATAGCTACTTGGGCTTCATGTATCAATTGGCTCTTATTACTAATGAAATCAATAAATAATAAAAAAAAAGATAATGGACAAATTTTTGAGTTGACCCAACTTATAATCAAAATTTTTATATGCAATTTTTAAGTAGTCCAAATATTTTTTTTGCATCATGAAAATAAATAAATTATTTAAATAAATAAAATATCCAATATATTAATATTATTGATGGAGAATCTTTAATATCGTATATATCTAATAATTTATAATTTTTAATACCTAGTATATTAATATTATTAATGTACATACCTAATAATTGCGACCACCAATTCTTGTTCCCCACTATTGTTATTTGCTCGCTTTGTCATCACTAGCTATTAGCACTGGTTGCCCCCTAACTACCAAATAAGCTAAACATTGTATTATATTATATTATTATTCCATAATATCTTATAGCCAAATATATAGTCTAAATTCATATGATCCAGTTGCCTACAAACTAGAGAATTACAAGAAATGTTTGCCAATAAATAAAATTAAGAACTTTTCAATCATTTAAAATATTACATATGCAATTAAGTGTGGTAAACATTTGCTTGATATTTATTTGTGGTGGGTACTGACCTGCCTCCACCCACCCGTTTAATAAATGAGATAAGGCGTGCTTTTTAATTTTAACCTGAATGAATTCAGGTCGGGTTTGGATAATGATATATAATCTGTCACAATTATATAATATTATATATATATATATATATATTCATTATCTATTACTATATTTATATTTAATTTTTATATATATGTTTTTACTTTATATGTAAAATATAAATTATATTATATAAATATATAGAAAAAATATATATAAATGATTATATGCATATAATAAAATAACATTAAAAATATTTTTTTAAATAAAAAAATAAAAAAGAAATTTATAAACAGGTATTATTGGCTTCACTCCAGGTATTATCCATCCCGTCCAGAAATGGGGTAGATATTTTTATTTTTAAACGGATCGTAAAATCCACTCCAAACCCAATATATTGTTATCCAAAGGTTGCATTATTCATATGCCTCTTTTGTTTTTTGATTGGTCCATCAATGTACCTAGGTACAAGTTAAAAGTAGTCTCCCATAAGAGGTCAATGAACCGCCCAAGCTAATTCAAACCAAGGTAAATTGAACCATAAGCCATGGTTTTATTTAAGTGATAGTTAGTTTTGATTTTCAATAATTTTGAAATTTGATAATATTTAGATTTGATATTTGTTAATTATATTTTGACTCTTATTTCAAATTAATTACTTTTTGATATTTACATTGCAATATAAAAAAAAAATTATACTATTATTAAGTATTTTGAAATTATTAATAATTTTATCGTGATGGTCAAATAATAAAATTTGTCAAATAATTGAATTATTGTTACAAAGTGTTAAACTCCGAAGCATAATATAATGATAAGTGCATATTCTCGTGGACAATTCTCCATGCTAAAGAAAAAAGTATCACAAAGGGCCATTAGACAGAAGAAAACATTTACCTGTCAAAGAAAAAAGTATCACAAAGTGCCATTAGACAGAAGAAAACATTTACCTGTCAATTTGAATTTATGTGCTTAAAACATAATCAATCCCATGTTAGGTACCTGCTAGCCCAATTTTGATCCCAAGTGAAGAATTTTTTTTATTTTTTTTAAGAGAAAGTGAAGTGAAGAAATTGATATATTATTGTGGAGAAAATTATCATTAACCTGTTTAACAGTTATGTCCCTGCAGCAGTACTGTTTTTAAAAATCTATACTCTAGTCCTTAATTAAGTCTTCAATTCTTGACTTAATTTAAAATTTGATATATTTGTTATTGAAATCAAAATTTTTGTTATGATATTTTATCCATGAATTATAATATTATAAAAAAATTTAGTTCCTTGAATCCGTACGTTTTTGTGCTAATAGTAGCACAAAGACTAAAGAATTTGTTTATTAACACTTTAGTGTTAATTACATTGAACTAGTTCTTTTAGAATATTATATCACATTGTATTGGTTGTTACAATGATTATGTTTCCTTGCAATTTGCAGGCCTTTCACTTAAGAGTCAACAACTCACAGCTTTATTTTTGGCTGTAAGATTGGTTTGTAGTGCTATGATGGAAGCAGACATCCACATAGTATTAGATTTTGCCACTTTAATTTCAACTGCATGGGTTGCATACATGATACAGTTCAAACTGAAGTCAACATATATCAAGGAACTAGACAACATGCCCTTGTACTACTTGGTAAAGTCATTATCTTTTCTTTTCCTTTTTTTTTTTTTTTTTTTTTTTTTCTGGATTCATATAAGTAGGTGGCTCGATGGGCCTAAGTACTCCAATGTGCTTTACAATTAATATAATTAATTAACATTAATCATCAATTGCTTAAAATAAAATTATGCATTAAGAGCTTGTTTGGCCTTGAGTTCAAATGCTTTTCAAAATTACGATTTGTTTTTCTTTTTAACTTCTAAAATTTTTTTATTGCTTCAAGTAAACTATGGTTTGAAAAAAGTTAAAAAGTATAGCTTTTTTAAAATTATGATTTGCTAAATTCTAAATACCCTAAACACAATTTGTCAAAAGCTATCTAATCACAATGTCAAACAAATACTAAGTGTTTTTTGAATCTGTGTTATAGGTGGTGCCTTCTGTGATTCTTGCTGTACTTATCCACCCTTATACACATCATACGAGTATTAGCCGAATTCTCTGGGCATTTTGTGTGTACTTGGAATCCGTCTCAGTGCTGCCTCAGCTCCGTCTCATGCAAAATGCAAAGGTTTTTGTTTCCATTCCCATTTTTTTTCCTTGAATTTAGCATTAATTTTATCAAGCTGTAGTAGAACTAAATTTTGTTGTGCTCTTCTCATATTCATTTTCAGATGATTGAACCATTTACATCCCATTATGTATTTGCATTGGGTGTTGCGAGATTCTTAGCTTGTGCACACTGGATCCTCCAGGTTAGTTCTATTCTGTTGAGTTTGATATGTCGTCCAAATATAGTATGACTACCTAATGAGATATAGTATAGTAAACCTAAGATCTACAGTTAATTTAAAAAATCCAGTTTAAATGAAGATTGCTAAGCATATACATAACTTTATTGGTCTCCCCACTTCTGTGGGAAATGGGAGAATTTTGGGATTAAGTTCCACATCCTTCATTATTTGGTGGAAGTATTACGATTACCTGAGCACCAATCTTGTAGCTAGTGCAGGCTTATTTGGCCTTCCAACGAGAAAAAGAAAATGTAAGAGAAGATTTGGTTTTGAAAACGATTATAAGACGCATGATACATCATGGCCATCTAAGATTTGGGCCTTGAGACTTAAAAAAGACATGGACATTGTTGAAAACATGTAGGTTTATGAGACTCGCGGGAGGTACCTATTCTTGATTGGAGATGGGTACTTGTGGTTTCCAATGGCTCTCCTTGCAGAAGGTGTTCAGACATTCATCTTGGCTGATTTCTGTTACTATTACATCCAGAGGTAATTAAGCTTTCTTGCTTGGATTTTTCTTTTATTAAATATTCCATTTGAATCATATATATCAACCTCTACTTCAATTAATAACAGCATAGATAACATATCATCCTTCTATTATTTGGCAGTTTCATGGAAGGCCAGCTTGTGATGAGAATCCCTGTTTAGAATTCTGATTTGGATTGAGGCTAACTATGTGCATTTTGGTCTCCATAACACATAGCATTTGCCGCCTCTTTTTTTTTTTTTATGGTTCTCGTGTTGTTCCCCTATTTTATCCTCCTCCAGAATTGGGTTCAAACAAAAATAACCCCTCTTTTAGTATCATAAAGCCGTGAATTGATTTTTGGGTTTGTTTGATTCAATAGTTGTAATTTGTTGCGCATTTATTAAAAAAAAGGAAAAATAAAAGAAAAAATCATTATTGTGCACATTCTTAAATAAAAAATTACTAACTGATTTTTCTAATGAATTGGTAAAAGTAATTATTTCATATAAAATAAGTAATTATTTCAGATAAAATATAATTATAAAATAATTATTTTAGATTAATTATAATTAAATTAATATAAAATTAAATTTTATGAGAAAAAAATTAAGATTTTGATATAAGATGTATTTTGTTGTAAATTTTATTATTTAAATGATAAGTCAAAATATTTATTTTTTTTCACTCATTTTAATTTAGGGTAAATGTATAAATAAATATTTAAATTATATTATTTTATTCACTTAAACTCTTTAAACTTTTTAATTTAATTCAAATAAATTTAATTTGAATGGAGAGTAAAATGGATCTATTTGAGACAAGTTAAAGAATTTAAAAGTTTATTTATATTTATATTTTTTAAAATTAATTATATCTATTTTATTATTTTTTTTTTAAAATTTTTGATATAATATATTTTTATCTAATTTAATTTAATAAATAAATAAAATTATATTTTATATTTTATTTATCTTTATCAATTTTCTTATATCGTACTAAATTTATATTTATATTCTAGTCAAATTTTTAAATAAGAATGAGATTTTGTGTATTTTTACCATTTAATTTATTTGAACTTTTATTTCTTAATTAGTGTTATTAGATTATTTATTATAAAAGTTGTTTGAATATTTTTTTTTTTTAATTTTGATTTAAGAATGTGCACAATTCACTTTTTTTTTATTTGATTTTAATTAGAGTTTGAGTTTGCATAATCTCATGAATTATAAAAAAAAAAAACAATGACATGTAGAGCAAAGAGAGTGTTCGTTAAAAGTACAATGATTAGAGAGGAAAGAGAATTTGGATTGAATAATTGATGCATATAAGAGATAAAAGACAACAACAAATATAAGAAAGGAAATCTTATTAAGACTAATTTGATTCAACACTTTGGGATTAATTGTCTATAACTAATGATTAGTGACTTATGATCTGTAATTAACAGTTGGAGTTTTTAACGTTTTCATTATAATTTTAAACCATTAATCATTAAATTTTGAAATGTCATGTTTACCAAATATCTCATATCTTATTAAATGGTAAATGGACGGATCGGTTTGATTTTGGATCGCTTATTTTTTATTTTCTTTTCTTATATAAATAGGAGATTCAGTTTTCCCTTTTCTTTTTTCTTATTTTTTTTCACAATTAATGCAATAAAATAAAACTTTAGATAAATGTATTAATTTAACTAATAATATATAATAAAATGATTATCACAATAATTATAATTATTTTTTTAATAGTTATAATTTTAGTTTTTATATATATACATAAAATTATGAAATTTGATAATTGAACATTTATGCATTATATCAATATATCTCTTGTAAAAGAAAAAAAAATTGCCAATAAAAAAAAATCTTGTGTCATAGAACATGTCCATCAGGAGTGGACCCCCAAAGCCCTGAAACCTTCAACACTGTTAGATTCAACCACCTCGTGATTAACACTGTAGTCAGATGTTGACAAGTGGCTTACATGCATTACCAACTAATATTTCTAATCCTTATAACAACCCAGTTTAAAGAGGCCCCACTTTTTCACCCTACGTGTCACCACATCTTCTATCCTTCGACCTTCAATAATACCTCATCCTCAAAAATAACTCCATGTGTCACAGTTTACCTCCCTTTATCCACTACTGTTTCACCACGTGTACAACACAGTTTCACAGAGATAAATAATCCGATAAGTCTCTATCAATGTCACTTGCTCAATAGAGCCTGCAAACGCCATTACGCTATCTAGGCAATCCACGTTTCACCTCCAGACTTCTCTACACAGTCGGCAACAGGTCCTACATAAGACACGTGTCGAAATCAGATAAGTCTTTATAGCTTCTCATTTGCATTAGTGAAAAACATGGTGGTGACACTCGGGGGCAGCAAAATCTCGCACCACGTGTCCGTCTCGCTCTGACAGAGTGTCAGACATCACGGTTGTTTTATCTTAAAACAGAGAGCAAAGCTTAACACGTGTCCACTATCAGCTATACATGCAAGTTTTCCACGTGGCAGTTACAGAATTTGGGAGCGTGCTAATTCGTTAAAACAAAAACCGGTTTCCCGCTAAAATCAAAACACACTTTAATTAGCGATTAATTAGGAATTAGTGGTCTAACCTTGCTTGACGCTTTTCAAAGATAAGCCAAATTCCGCTTACGTGTAAACAAACCGATTTAATCTCTTCTTACATTTCGACACGTGGCATATCTCTTTCCTAGAAATCCTTTCTATACCTTAAAACAAACACGCCTTTTCTATCTTCTTCATGTTGCGGTGGAAGTCATATTGAGCAGTTCCAATGAATAAGAATAATTGTGACATGGGGGCAAATTCAGGTTTGAAAGAAGAAGAAATTGAGTTAGAGCTTGGATTATCCATTGGAGGGAGTTACAGAAGGCAAAACTCTACCGAATTGAAATCTGATACTCCTACTTTTGATACGGGTTCGAGAAAAAAGCTTCAAACCTTGATAAGGTCTAGTGTTTCTGGGCAGGAAATTACGGATCCAAAGACGAAACGTGAGATTCATGCATTGAGAAGACAAGAATCCAAGAACAAGAGAGAAGAAAAGCAGCTAAAGAAAGGTGGGTTTTGTAAAGGGTACTTTAATGGTGGTCAAGTTATTAATAATCGAGAGAATGTTAATAATAATAATGGGATTTGGTTAAAGGCGAAAGCTTTTCAATCTAAGGAGAGTGAGATTGAAAACGAAGAGCCAGAATGCAAGAAAAGCAAAACAGAGTATATTGGATCTGACCATAATGACTCGAATAAGGTGAATCTCATCTTGAATATCGACCAAAATAATAATGGTACTTGTTATTCATCGCCGTGTACTTCGTCGCCAGTGCTTCCGGCGGTTTTGCCAGTGCTTCCGGCGGTTTTACCAGTGCAATACGGGCACCCGCCGTTACAACATGGACTGCCGGCGCATGGGTTTGTGTACCCTTGTGCGAATTTGAATATAATGCCTTGTTGGTTCACAGCTGGGGAAGAGAGGAATTTGGTTCAGGTTCAGCCAGTGGTTAGCTATGGTTTTGTGCCGTTTCAGGCGGCTTCGTATCGGGATCATAATTTGGGTAATGGGTATGATTCAGAGCAAAATGGCAGCCATGACGGAGGGAATACGAAAGCTAGGTCGAATGAGTCTCCCGTGCGTGCTTCCTCAATGGGTTCGGATCTCAGGAGCTCTTCTCATGAAGGTATTCAAAGTAAATGTTTTGTTTTTCCATGTGATTATTAGTATAATTATTATTTTATAATGATTTATTCTAAGGATTAGACTGAGTAGAGCATAAAAACAAAACTTGAGGAATTAATCTGAGAGATTATGTATTTCAAATTCAACCTATCAATTTTTTTATTTTACTATTAGGGGAGGGATATTTGAATTAATCACAGTACTAAATAGCTTGCTTTTACTACTAATAGATTAATAGGGGCACTGTTTCTTCAATCTAGTCACCAATTATAGATAGTTTAATTTTTAATTTCAATCTAGAATTATATTTGGATGAGTGATTGGAAGTCAGTTGTTAGCATATTTGTATTCAAATAAGTGTTTTCAGGGTGTTTGAATGTAATTATGAAATTAAAAGTTAAATTGTATAATAGATTTTTGAATGTAATTATGAAATTAAAAGTTAAATTGTATAATAGATTTTGAAAAAATAATAATTATGAAATTAAAACTTAATCATAAAGTGATTGAATTTATAAGGGTTTAAATTAATTTCATAAAAATTAAAAACTCTTGAAATTTTTTTATGAAAAATAAGCTATACTTTCTAACTTATTTTTCATTTGAAACACCTTCTCAATTTTATTTTGTTAAGAACGTTTTAATTTTCACTTAAAAATTAAAAACTCTTTAAAATAGTTTTTTAAGGAGTGTATATCATTTTTAAGGGGGTATATATCATTTTTAAGAAGATGCAAACACCCTTAGACTGTTTGGAAAGTTTAGATATCTTACGTTATGATAGAAGTGCTACAAGTTGGGATTTGTAGGTATTTAGTGTTTGGTCATTAAATTGATAGCAGCTAATATTTAATTGTTAGCTGCCAGTTGACAACAGCTAACAGCAACCATGATTCGAAATGCCCTTCTTTCTCTCTTTCATTTTTCTTTTTTAATTTGATTCACCAAAAGTTCATTTTTCAGCCAATTCATTGCTAATACATAAGAAGTGCACTTCCCTTGGTTTGGGAATACGAGAAAACTAACTTGTTGCCTCATTATTTTTCAGTTGGTGGCAGCAGTGACACTAGAAGCCGTTCAAGTCCTATACCAGAACAATCTCAACTGAATAATGATTCAAAAGAAAATGATGCCAAGGGCCAATCTGAACACAGTGCCACATCTCAGCTCACTGGATCTACTCGTGTTGAGAATAAATTGGTTCAATGTAGCCAAATTGAACTCGAGGAAGAAGCTAAAGTAGAAGCAGAATCCAATATTACCAACAAGCAAATCTTAACCCGTGAAAATCCATTCCAATCAATGGACAGAAAATCGGACTTGGGCAAGCCTCCCAAGCCTCAAACACAGAATCATAGCAACCCTTCCTTACCTTACATGCCATGCGTTTCGACAACAGGGAATGGTCCGAATGCAAAAACCATTAATGGGTTTTTGTATAGATATACAAAAACAGAAGTTAGTATCATTTGTGTCTGCCATGGAAGCTCATTTTCACCTGCCGAGTTCGTGCAGCATGCAGGGGGCACAGATGTTGCACACCCTCTGAAGCACATTACTGTGATTCCATCTGCTTTTTGACAAATACATTGTGATTATCTTTCTTTTTTTTCCTTGTTTTGTTCTTTAATTGTGGGCTCTTCCTGGCAAATGGTAGGGGGATTTTTTTTTTTTCTTGAAACTCTCTAACTGGATATTAAAAAATACTGGGGATATTTAGGTCAGGTTTTTCAATTTTGATTTGGCCAAATTGATGAGGGCTTTTTAAGTTCCTGCCCAATTTCCTGATCACCCCACCATACAATTTTCAGTAGTTGTGGATGGCCCTGGCCTGATAGAACTGGGTACAGGTGAGTTCATGTTAAATACAAAATTACAATTACAGATGATATTACATGTATTGCTCAAGTAAGACTTTTTGGCCATGTTGGGGAGTTTTTTTTTTTTTAAATGAAACGAAATTATTAATAAATATTATTTTTTGGAAGTTTAAAGATAAAAAGTAACAATAGTTATTAATAATAAAATAATATTATTAAAAAGTTACTTTTCGTAATTTTTAAAGAAAATTTTTTATTCAAAAAATATAAATATAAAGAAATAATTAATTTCTTAAAATCTTTTCTTTCTTCAAATTAATTAAATTCTCAAATAATGAATACTTTTAATCTTACCTTTTTTTTCTTTTCTTTTTTCAACTTTCTCAAATATTTTTTAGGGGTAATTTCAAAAAAATATCTTGTTATTTGATTCGATTGCAATTCGGGATATGTGTTTTTTTTTAAAAGACAGTCACGTGATTTATACCGTTAGCAAATTAAAATATAATATCATGACGGCATAAACTCATACTTACGTGGAGCTGATGTGTCATTTTTAATCTTGCATGAATGTCACATTTGTCCACGTGTATAATTAGTAAAAAAATTAAAGAATTAAAATATGAAAATCGGTAATGGAATGGAGTAAACGGATATAACATAACTCATTTTCTAAAACCAAAAGTAAGAACCCTAATTTATTATTTCAAAGGAAGAATCCGCTTACCCTAATTAACAAAATCCAAAGATGAGCATTCAATCTCCAATAGGGTCAATTGGGAGTAGTGGAAGTAGAAGTGAAGAAACTAATTTTGGAATTAAGAGATGCGATTGTGGTGTTCAGTCACCAACAAAGACTTCTTTAACAGGTAAAAATATAGAAAAAAATTTTGTGGTTGTGGGAAATTTCGTGGGGATGGTCAAAAGTGCAATTTTTTCGAATGGGTTGATTAAATACCTTACTCTCGTTGCTCAAAAATAATTTCATGTCTGTTGGAGAAGATTGAAGAGTGTGAAACTGAAATTGCATGTTGTCAGGCAAGAGAAGCATAAGTCACTCTTGATTTAAGTAGAAATCAAGATGTTATTCATAAATTACATAATCAACTTCGAATTTCTTACGAAGAAAATGGGGCATTAAAGATGCAAATTAAAGATATGAATATGGGCATAAAGGCTAAGGAATAAGGAAAATGCTTTACTAGATTAACAACGAAATTTATAGTGTTTATTTTCATTATGATTTTTTTTTTTTTTTTTTTTTTTAACGTTGAAAATAGCTTTCAGAATGGGAAGTTATTTTTGCCATAATTTGCTAGCTATTATTAGGTATGTAGATGGCAAAATATATATATATATATATAAGCAAACTATTTGTTAAAATGTTTAAATGAAAAATCATTTTGGGAAGTGAATGTTTTTTTGCATGGAGAAGTAAACTTCCAATGAAATGTTTCAACTATTTTATGAACAAATGACATAAAATATACTAATAATGCTATGATAATTGCTATTATAATTTGGAAAGTCAAAAAAGCTGAGAATCATAATAATGTGAATTGCCATTAACCAAATATTTTAATGAAGAGTTGATACATATTTGACTTCTTTTTATCAAAATACACAAAATGTATTATACTGTCATTTACTATCTAGACACATTCACATAAACAAAAAGCAAAATACTAAAAACATACCATTCTTTCAGTTCTAGATAGATAATGACAGTACATATGTATAAATTATTTTTAATATTTCAAACCAAAACATTAAGGTTGACATTAGTGAATCCTTCTTCATTTCCACACTTTCTTCTTTGTTGATGTTCTTCTTGCAATTGAGGAAGGTGGGTTGGTAACTGATAAACTTTGGATGCCTTTATTTATTTGGGCAGTTGCAGGAACTGTAAGCTGACTGCTTGGTCTTGAAGGTCTAAAAGATTTGTTTTTGCCATGCTAGAAATCAATTATAGGCATATGAATTAATACATAGTTTACATGGTTATATGAAATTTTCAAAATATAAACAGTATTTGAAATAGGTATTGTGAATACCTTCGTCGTCCCAAATGTGTTTGTAGTTGTTTAGGCTAGTTATGAGCTGCAATTTCTCATTACTTTGTCATTTTGAAGATTTGATGGAGTAGGTTGTGTGGCATTTATGGGTTGTGATGTAATAGTATTCCATCTGCCTTTCTTCCTCTTTGGTTCATCCTATGTACAAATGCAATTAACAATCTTAAATAAAATCATAGTGTAATATACATATATACTAGCAAAAAATTACAAGTGAGTTATCAGATTAATATAATCATCATTAGTCATTGTTCTTCTTGCAGTATTCATTCTGACTGGGATTGGCGCTGGGGGGCTATTGGAGTTGAGGCTTGGGCTCTTCGCCATGGGACTGTTGGGGCTGAGGTTTCACTTGCCCTTATGGCATTATTCCTTTGAAGTCTTTTTCTTCTTTGCCATAGGGTTTCACCAGTGATTGAAGCCCTACACCCTCTCATATTGTGCCCAGGTTGCTTACAATTTCCACACAAAATTGGCCTTCCAGCCCTGGAAATCTTGTAAGGATTTCTTGGTTCATCTGCAGCTTTAATTCTTTTTTTTTTTTTTTTGGCCTACCAGCAGGTTTTCTAACAATTGGTAGGTGTATATCTGGGTATTTAGTCATTTTCCACTCTTTTTTGCTCGATACAATATGTATCATGTGTTTATATACTGCTAAGTAATTCTCCTTTGAATAATATGAATGCACATAATCTTCTGGATTTTCTTTATTATTGTAAATGGCTGAAACCCCATGTTTGCATGGAATTCCAGTCAAATCTCAACTTCTGCATGTACAACTCCACTGGACTAAATTGACTACACTCTTGATGTCATGAAACTACACTTCATATATCCTTTCACTAGTTAGTATGCAAAAATAATCATTGCTCTCATATTTAATTCTCTTAAGCGTGTCTTGTGCTTGAGGGCATATTGGTCCTTTACATCTTTATATCCCAGTGTACTTAACATGAAATCTTTTCATCAACCTCCTCCTAATCCACTTTACCATACTCAGTATAGGCGTGTCTCGTGCCTTACCAATATATGAATTGAAGGATTCACATATATTATTCTGGAGAGCATCACACATAGCAGTTTATATACTGCTAAGTAAGTCTCCTTTGAATAATATGAATGCACATAATCTTCTGGTTTTTCTTTGTTGTTGTAAATGGCTGAAACCCCATGTTTGCATGAAATTCCAGTCAAATCCCAACTTCTGCATGTATAACTCCTCTAACTTAAATTGACTACACTCTTGCTGTCATGAAACTCCACTTCATATATCCTTTCACCAGCTGGTGTGCAAAAACAATCCTTGCTCTCATATTTAATTCTCTTAAGTGTGTATTGCGCTTGAGGGCATATTAGTCCTTTGTATCTTTGCATCCTATGATACTTGACATGAAATCTTTTCATCAACATCCTCCTAATTCACTATACCATACTTAGTATAGGCATGTCTCGTGCCTTACCAATATATGAATTGAAGGATTCACATATATTGTTCTAGAGAGCATCACATTTAATATGTGGTGAGAAGTGAGATCGTGCCCATGTGCTAGGATGATACTACATCATCTAATCATAAGCATTCTGATCAAATTCTTTAATTTTTTCCATATGTTTTTCCCATGACTTTATGCTCCCTATGCCAACTGCAAACCATAATTTTTCTTGTACTCTGACCCTTTGAAAATCTTCTTGTAGTTTTCATACATATGCTTCACACAGTATATGTGCTCATTTTTTATGCAGTAAATGTCTCTACCAATCCCTATACATAACAAAATTCACAAATTAATAAACGTGACATTAATTTACACTTGCATATAAAATTGAAAATCATACTAGACAATATTAATTTACCTTTTGTTTGTCAGTCATAAAAACTCATCAAGTTTCTTCTGGTATGCATAATCATCAAATATTGTGTTAAGGAACCATGTTCATGAGGTCTTGTCTTCAGCATCTATATATGCTATTGCAATGGGAAACATGTTTTCATTCTCATCTCTTGCAACAACACACAATAGTTGGCCCCCCATAGATGTCTTCAAATGGCACCCATCTATACCAATAATGGGTCTTAACCTAGCAAAAAATCCTTGTTTCTAAGTACTAAATCTCACATATAGATACTGTAATATAGTGATTTGCTTAGGCAAACTAGAACCAGTATTTCTTTCATCTGTCATTGCTTCTCCTACCCCATCATCTTCTACATCTCTCAATTCTGTTGCAATTTTCACCCAACTTCTGGGATTCTATTTTAACATAGTAGCATTATAATCTCTAAGTCTATAGTATTGTTCCTTGACATCACCATCAATTATCTTATTGCCCTTTATTTTGGCTCACACTTATGCAAATAAACTCTTGCTCTCAATTGTCTTTGAACCCTTTTTTGCATTGCTTTCACATCCCACTGTGGATTTTCTCTGAAATCTTCCAAGTATTTCCTAGCTAGGTATGAGCTAGTAAACAAATGGTTGTCAAAGTCAAATCGACACTCATGCTTGGGTTTAAAGGTTTTAATTTGGAAAGTGTTGTTGTTTGCTAACTTTGAGGCATGGACTTTAAACCCACATTTGCTATGTTTATACAGAACAGTGATACTCCTCCTATTGTTATTTTTCAATACATATCCAAAACCCTCACTCACATCCCACTCCTGCAATGCTTTCCTAAAAACAATATGGCTTGTGAATTCCATTCCTTTGCATAAATT
Organism: Aleurites moluccanus; assembly: GCA_948193065.1. Lineage (NCBI taxonomy): Eukaryota > Viridiplantae > Streptophyta > Magnoliopsida > Malpighiales > Euphorbiaceae > Aleurites > Aleurites moluccanus. Next base: position 22,747 of record CANXYC010724047.1, read on the forward strand.
TGGATCTCTAAATCTAGCATCTTCATTAAACTCAGGATATCTGGTATCCTCATCATCTAAACCTTTGAGATTGTGAAGTTCATCACTGTCCACAACATCCTTATCAAAATTCTTGGAAGTCATCTTCAGTGAGATCAAAAGTTTCTATTGGGTGTATATTCTCTGCTTTAGCATCATCATTACCCTCATTTGAGGCATCATCATTAATCCCATCTCCTTCTTTAGTAAATATCTCATCATCACTACTTTCCAAATCATCATATATCCAGCTTGCAATACTTAAATTAGTATCATCTTCAATTGAAGTTTCAGATAGATTATCAACTTCCTCATATTCACTACATGTGTCATCATTATCAAAGTGGATTTGCAATATAGTGTTAGCTGCATTTTCAGTGAATCCTTCAGTGGCAACTGCAGGATCATTGATGTTTGTTGTGGCTCTTGTAGCTTCTTCTCCAGCATCACTTTGATCTCCATGTTCAATGTCCAAATTAGGTTCAGTTCCAGAAGAAGCTTTTTCAACTACATCACTGTGAGCTTCTTCAGTGGAAGCTAATCTACCTTCCTCATTGCTACCCCTCCTCTGTAACAAATCATCACATAAATATTTTTCAATTCTTCTATATCTACATCACTATCACTCCCATATTCAATTTCAGTCTCAACCTCTTCCTTAACATGGTGAACAACTTGAGCTACACTGTCATCTACTTCCAGAGGCTCTAGAATGCTTACAAAATATATTTCATGATGTTGTTGACCTTTGTTGTAGTCCAGCATGTTGGACACATTATGTTCATCATTTATCTCCTCATATGACTCAATTCCATTTAAACCTGCAATTTTAAACCACATTCTAACACCACTTGCATATCCTAAGTCTTTGGCATACCTAAACAACTCAAATTTGGACAAGTAGTCTATATCAATGTTTCTAAACCAACTTATTTCACCCCCCACATACACCATACTATCTTCATCGTCCCAATTTCCACCATGGTGAATTAACAAATTCGCAAACTCTAACATTGCATTTAATCAACAACTTCCCTGCAAATTGCATAAATGCAAAATTAATATCCATATTTATAATGCATAGTAGTAGCCCAATTATTCATATTACCCATATACCCAGTACCCACATACCCATTTATCCATATACCCATTTACCTAATAATAACCGTCAACAGTACCTCCATTATGCACAATAATAGCCCCAACAATCCCTAACCCATGTTCAATATGAATCATACCAATAGAATATTAATTTATTAACTCTTTTACCCGTTTACACTATATGCACACTAACCAGATTCAAAACAAATAAACAAATAAAGTATATAGTCCTGACATTTTCTATTGCAAAACCAAAATAATGGAGTCTAGATAATTGTGCACATACCTATCATGCTTTGCCACGAGTTTACTTCTTCCATAAAATCTTTATCTTTGTTGGTGAAACTTCTTCCAGTCAATATTCACTTCGAATTGTCGATACTATCGAGTTGTGGGTAAGAAATTAGAATTTGAATTAGTTGTGAATAAGATTTCACGCATATAAGATGAAATCTTTGGTTAAACAGAGTGGAAGTTTGAATTTGCGTGGGGAGATTCGTTTGGGGAAATTAGAAATTAGGTTTTAAATTTTTTGGGGAAAATTAGAAATTAGGTTTAAATTTTTTTTAATTATTTTTGTTTAATTAATTTTAGTTTATGTTTTTCATTTTCCATTTTTTAATTTTTTAATTTTTTTAAAAAATAATTGGTAATAATACATGTGACATCCATACGGGATTAAAATTGAAAAGGTAGGACCCATATGTATCACATCAGAGCCACATAAGCAAGAGTTGACGCAATCATGGTATTATATCCTAATTTGCTAATGGTGTAAACCATGTGACCGTCTTTTAAAAAAAACTACGTACCTCGAGTTACAAATGGATCGAACCACAGGATACTTTTTTGAAATAACCCCTATTTTTTTATCTCATTCTATTTTTCTTTCTTTTTCTTTCTTCTTTACTCTCAAAGAGGGTACATGATAAATAAATGAGCATCCTTATCAATATGGAGTGCATTTTGTCTGATTAATAAGTGTTTGAGCTATTATTAGGCTCCGTTTATTTTATCTGTTCATAGCAGTTGTTAGCTGTTATTGATAGCTGGTGGCTGATAGCTGATTGTTGTTAGTATTTGATAAAATTATTATTAGCTGTTAATATGTTGTATGAATAGTTGTCAAAATTGAATCGGACTAACCGATCGAATTGAAAAAATTGAGAACCAAACCAAGGACAGATCCGGTTAGCCCCAAATAATTCGTCCCCAAAAATCGATTAAAAAACTGATAAATCGGGTGGTTCACCGATGAATCGATCGAATCAGATTAATTTTTTCTATTTGAGCGGGTCAGCTTTTATTTTTTTAATTTTTTTTTTTTTTATCAAAATGACATCATTTTTGTCAAGCAAAAATGATGTCGTTTTGAGTTAAAAAAAATTAAGAGAATTGATACCATAAAAATTATGGCCTTATATAATTTTTTTATTTAGCCATAATTGTATTATATTTATTTTCATCATATATATAATAAATATCAAATTATATATATATATATATATATATACCGATTTTTTCTCGGTTTAACCTCTGACCATTTGCCCTCACCGATTCTTTAACCGGTCCGATTTTGAAAACAGTGATTTAATGACTATTAAGAATAAATATTAATATTAATATTTTTATTTAAATATTATTTTTAAAAGGATAATTTAGTTTTTTTATTTAAATAAATATGAGTTGTTTTAAAAAAAGATTCAAATTGGAGCTTTTATAAATAATAGTTATTTGACTACTTAAAAACTATCTAACAACTAACAACTCTGATTAACCAACCAGTTTTTTACAGTTTTGGGAACCAAAAAGCTAACATATGCATCAAAAGTTATCTAATAGTTAACAACAATGATTAACCAAATCAGTTTGATACAACTGATGGAAACTAAAAAGCTAATATATGCATCAAAAAATTTTACCAAACATCTACTTTGGGCTTTTTTGAAATAACCACTGCTTAGTAAAATAAAAAGACTAAATTATCCTTTTAAAAATAATATTTAAATAAAAAGTCAAATATTAATATTTATCTTTAATAGTTATTAAATATATTAATTAATAATAATTTTATCAAATACTTACAACGATTAGCTATTAGCCACCAGTTAATAACTATCAGTAACAGCTAACAGCTGCTACGAGCAGCTAAACCAAACAGTACTTAAATTAAAATTTTTATAAACAATAGTTGTCTGACTACCCAACATTTAATAGTTATAATTAACTAAACGGAATTGATGTATCTGTTGTGAACAAAAAAATTATTAGCTGCATCAAAAAGTTTTACCAAACACCTACTTAATTTTTACCCTTTTCCTTTCTTTTCTTATTTCTTCACTTTTCCTTTTTTCCCCTTTCCTCTCTTATTTCTTCCCCAAATAAAGCCTTGGGTGTTTTTTTGGTCATAAAAGGTCGAGGCTAGAACAACATTAATCTTCAAAAGTCCACAAGTTATGCACTTCTAGCCCAGGGAAGAAACCCACTAAGTTAAGTGGGCTTGGGCTCCAATTTAGTTAAACAACTCCACGCCTACAAATCAAAAGGAAAGCCTGGTTTAGTAAAAAAACTACCATTCTGAGAGGACATTTGAGCAAAATGGATGCTAATATGGGGCAATTTTAGCAAGTCATTCTAGCAAACTTAATGGTTGTTCGGTAATCAGTATAATTTTATGGGATAATTACTATAAGTTTCCTGTATTTTGCCATATTATATTAGAAAATCCATGTGTTTTCAAAATTGTACTATAAAATCCTTATATTTTAGTTCCATTATACTCTAAGGTTTTTTCGTCCAATTCTTGTCTTTTTTTAGTTAGTCAAAGCATAAAAAGTCAACTTTTAATTAAAATATATATTAAAATATCCAAAATACCTTTGATATTTATCCACCCCAAAACCACAAGCTTCTTCTTCTTCTTTATTCCAAATCCCAAATCCTTTCCAACTTCTTCTCTTTATTGGTTCATTCTAAATCCTAAAGTTCAATCTTTTCAAAAATTCAAACAAACCCATAAGCTAAAACCTTAAAAATAGCCTTAGGAATTCAATTTTTACACCCAAACAGCCTCTCACAAACCCTAAAATCCCAATCTTATCCCTTTTCGACAACAACCCATTTCTCCAACATATTCAAAACCCCAAATCCCATGTACCAATAAAAGAAACAATGATGTTGATCTTGCATTAGATTTGGCTACAAAAGTGGCAAAGATAATACCCATTTAGCCTAAAGAGAAGATGCCATGAAGAAGAACAAATAATTACTCTTTATTGAGCTCTGCAACTATTTGTCTATGGAAACAGAGGAAGTGAAGAGGAGAAATGGGTTTTGGTTAAAGGGTTTGTTAACGAATGGGTGGTCAATTTTCACCTTTTGTCTGCTATAACAATGTCATATTAAAGCCAACCAGTTGAATTTGAAGCTAGAAATGAGAAAGTCACTACACCTTATGACTCATGGAAGTCCCCAATAATTGTTGATGTTGTCTCTGGCGCCTCTAAGAAACTCGGAGGTACCGCCATTGACGGCCACGACCATTTGTTTTGCTTGATTCTCGCCCTATTGAAGCAGGGTATGTACTAATGTTAGTATATATATGTGATTTTTAGTTATCAAACCTTTTATTGGCTTTGGATTGTGGTAATTTTTCTTTAGACTATTGATTCTTCTTAAAGGAGCCGAGAAACCAAGAGAAGAACCTATTGATATCACCCCGAAAGATTATTCAAATTCTTATGTTCTATTTCCTGCTTTGAATAGAATAATGAGGTTTTCTCATAACAAATAAATTTTGTTTGAGATTAGATGATGTGAGTCCATAATTTAATTTTAGGAATTTAATTAGAATGCCAAGTTTGAGATTAGAAGAAGAAAAAGAAGCTTGTAGTGTGAAAGATAAGAGGGATTCCTATGATGAGGCGTGAAACCTACAAACTGGACTATCTCATATGTGTGATTTTTTTTTTTAATTTTTTTTCTTGTTTAATTGAGAGTGGAAGTAAAATAGTGGTATGAGAGTGAAAATCAGAATAAAAATAATGAATATTATTGGCTTTTTACATTGATTTAACGAATTTTTAACAGAATGATCTTAAATTTTAAGGGAACCAAAATACAAAAATTTTTTAGTATACTTTTGAAAACATAAAAATCTTTTAATATAATATAGCAAAATATAAGGAACTTATAGTAATTATTCTTAATTTTATTTGTTGTTATCTAATGTTAAAAAATTATATTTTGAAAAATGAGTGTAGGTAAAAGAAATAAATAAAAAATTACTTTTATTATCAGAAATCATTCGAAGTAGAAATAAATAATTCATATAATTAATTTCAATTAATTTTGAAACTTAAAATAAATTTGAGTTCAATTTTTCTTAAATAATTTATCTTTTTAATCGGATAAAAAATGAGAAATTAGTTTAATTCCCTAACTTGATTCATAATACTACTTGCTAAATATTGTTTTTTATTACTTTAAAAAAAATTAAACCATTTTTAGTTAAAAAATAAAAATTGAACTAGTTTATAAATAATTTCACTATCAATTTTTCTAATGAGTGGCTTAAAATATTGAATAAAAATTAAAAATTTATATAATATTAAATAAATAAATTTAAAAATAAAATAAATAAGTGAAAAATATAGATTTTGAAATAATCATTATAATTTTATCAAAAAATTTTATATTAATTAATTTATATTAATTTAACATAATTATTTTAAATTTATATTTTATTTAAAATAAGCGTCACACTGTTAGAAAATCTGCTCCACTATTTATTGCAGGTAGTACAGGGAAGAACACGCACACATTGGTGAAACAAAACCAAATTTTTTCGAATATAAAAATCACCAAAACCCTCTGTTGTTCCTTCCATATTTTTCTCTTTTCACTTTCTAGCTATATTCTGTCTCCTCTGAAAGATCCAGAAAAACCCTAGAAAGAAAAGGTGAGAGAGAAAGACACAAGAAGTACCCGAGCTAACACCATCTTTCTCTCACTTCATTCGATTTCTCTCTCTCTCTCTCCGATCCCAAATCTCACCTCAGGTACTCTCTTCTGTTCTCATTTCTTCATATCAACTGATCTTAATTTTTTTTTTGGACATGATTTGTGAACTAAATAAAGATATGATGTGTTGACTGAAACCTTATAGTTAAATTTCTCTGCCTTTCATGATTTTAAGTTATAGTAGCGGTTGTTGGTATTTTCGTGGGAAAGGATTTTCTCGGGAAAGTCCTTGTTTATGGTGTATTATTTCTTTTGGATGGTTATTGATTGTGAAACGTCAATGATGTTTCCTCATTGGCGAATATAGGTCTTCGATTTATTTTTTAATTTTAGTTTTGAACTTAAAATTGCTTTGCAAATGTGTGAAAAATGGTGTGTGAAGATAATAGTTTGCAGGTCTAATTAGGTTTTTTTTTAGGGATTTCTTCAGAGATGGCGTTACCGCTCCAGCAAGCTGCAGTTCCTTCTGATGTTGTATGTTGCTTTTAGTTAATAAATAATAATATCTGTGCTATTCTCTATGAGATTTCTTAATGTTGGTATAAATGGAGTTTGTGCTGGATCTAGGTTGGCAATGCATTTGTTCACCAATACTACCTCATCTTGCATCAATCGCCGGAGCTTGTTCACAGATTCTACCAAGATGTTAGTAAGCTTGGTCGTCCTGAGGAGGGTGGGGTCATGAGTACCACGACCACCATGCATGTGAGTTCTTCTTTATTTTACACCCGTAACACACTTTCGTTTAAGATGTTTGTGAATTTGTTTATTTTTTTTTTTTGCCTTGTAATTGTTCTTCTGATCCCTAGCAAAACCTATAATTGGCGTGTTCATTTTTTTGGAGATAGCTGTTAGGGCACCAAACTGTTCTATACTATTCGGGTATGGATTATGGAACCTTGAAGAGAAAAGGGACATGCCTAAATCAAAATTTTCTTTCTGAAATATGTTTATCATGTCTGAAGAATTTTACCCAACTAAATGCCACCTGAGTATAGGCTTTGTTTTCTTTATCTTGAAATTAAGGTTTCTTGTCTACTTGTTACAGCAACTAAATGTAATATCAGGGAATATAGTGGGGATTTCTTGCAAATTGGGGTTAATTCCTTGTATATTACATCAATGGTTATGTTATGTCTTAGACTCCTTGTATAAGTGCATGGCATTTGCCTCCTTGAAGTAGAGATTACTGAATATGAATCACTGTTGCAACTTTGGTGCTACTGTATATGTTTAACCAATTTTTATGAGGCAGGCCATAAATGAGAAGATTCTTTCACTTGGTAATGGAGAATTCAGGGCAGAAATTACCACAGTTGACTCTCAAGAATCATACAATGGGGGAGTGCTTGTCCTTGTGACAGGATATCTGACTGGAAATGATAATGTGCGGCAGAAATTTACGCAGAGTTTCTTCTTGGCACCTCAAGACAAAGGCTATTATGTTTTGAATGACGTCTTCCGATATGTTGATGATGCAAAGCATCAAAATGGAAGTCTTGAGCTTTTCAATAATGTTGAAGCTCCAGTCACTCCTAACCAGGGTAATGGAACATCACATTTTGAATATACATCATTTGGTGTGTTTTATGCTGATGTTTTTTCTCCCCTCCAGACCTTCCTTCCGTACAAGAAAATTTCATTTCTGAGCAAATAACTGCGTTATCTGAGAAATCCAATGGAGAGGAAGTTTATGACCCCTCTGAGAATGTGGATGGTTCGATTGAAGAAGAGGAATCACCATCACCTGAAGTTGTTGATGAAATTTATGATGATACTCATATTGTTGCTGAGTCACAGATAGTGTCTGAATCCATTGCTAAGATTGAAGATGTGCCAAAGAAGTCATATGCCTCTATTGTAAGTAGTCATTATGCAATGTTGCTATTCTGAATTCTTATGCAAATTCATATTGTTACTTTGGATTAATAACAGCATGATTGGTGATCTCAATACCTAGAAATGTTTAATGGTAAATATTTAAAGTTGGGATAAATGATCACCTTTGATGTCTGTTCTCATTCCAATAGTGGCCTTTATATTGATAGATTGCTTTATATTTCATTCTAGGTGAAATTTATGAAGGAGAATGCTGCACCTTTTTCAAGCCCTGCCCCTTCTCCTCTAAGGTCTGCACCAAAGAATCAAGAACAAGTAATTGCTGCAGTGAATCATGCAGTGGCATCTGAGACAGATGTCTCCACTACAAATGCTACTGAAAACGGGAATGCCCAAGATGGTGAAGGTGTTTATAGTCCTTATTGTTCTAGCGTTTTTCTTTTCTTAACTGATTATTTTTTTTTTCCATGTTAATATATCGTATACATGCAATGAATATGTATTTAACGATTCAATTTGTCTGCTTATAACTTATTCATTTACAGTTGAAGGTCCTTCAATCTACGTAAAAGGTCTACCTTTGGATGCTACACATGCCCTGCTTGAGAATGAGTTTATGAAGTTTGGACCTATTAGGTCTGGTGGCATTCAAGTTAGATGTCAGAAGGTGCAAGTTAACTCAATTGTTGATGTGTTTAATCTTTGATTGCATCTACAGTTAATTCTTATAATCTACATGTTGTACTACAGGGATTTTGCTTTGGCTTTGTGGAATTTGAAGTGCCAACTGCTGTGCAAAGTGCAATAGAGGTTTGACATGCTAATATGTATTGTGTTTTCTGTTAAGCTTTTGTGATTATCTCTAGATGCATCAGTGATGACTTATTTCTTGATTTAGATATATTTTCATCCCATTGGAGAGAATGGAGAGAGAACAAAAATAAAAATTCTTTGTTTTATGAATATCTGTGTAGATTTAAATGCTTTCTGTAAATTTATAGTGTGTTGCCATGCCCTGGAATTTTTTATTTTCGATGTATGTTAACTCCAGTACTACTATTATTGATTTCATTTTGGAAAAAATGAATATGCACATGCAATTTTTTTGAAGGAAAAAATTTTACTTGATTTAATGTCTTTTACTTGGAGGACAATTTGATTGAGATGCATTCTTGAACTGAGGTGCTTATAGTATCATACTCTGTATTACTTTTGAATAGTTTGCGTGTTTGCTTGTCTCCAGTTTAGTTTTGCATTTGCATTTATGCAAGTGATTCTTGAGTGGCACAACTATTAAGACACAGGATGCTGCTTATACTGACTGTCGTATGGGAGAAATTTTTACAACGAAGCGAGGCAGTTTAAATTGTTGTTATAATGTGAGGGTGCAGAAAAATTCTCTTTTATCACTTGAGAGCTATTGGAATTATGATCCAAATTGTGATTTTATTCTTTTTATGATTACTGTTTTGAGCTGTGAACATCGCACTACTTTTTTCCAATTAAATTTAAAGCTCAAGTAGCTCTCAGGGGAAGAGGTGTTGGGGGTTAAAGTGTGGTATAGGTCACTTTTGTGTCACTCACATTCCTGAAAATTACATGTTTGTCTAGTGCCCTTTTTTAATTTGAAGTGAATTTATCTTTGATGCGTCAGAAGAGGTCAATTTAAATAGACTCTGCTAGTGAAAGTTAAGTGCAAAAATATGGAATTTCCCTGGCATTAATGGTTAACTGTGACAAAACGACATTACCCTCAAAGGCTAATTTGAATTAACATGCGGTTAGTATATTGGTCTTGGATATTTCGGCATTCTTTGTCCATCCTTCTCGAATATAGTTGAGGATTTGATTTTATCACCAAAAAATGGAAAATAAGGTTTGTCTCTGAACTTATACAGGTTAGAGTTGGTTGGATACTAACTATTAAGTGTTTGGTAGATAATTTTGATCTCAAACAGTGCTTGTTAAAGTTATGTATATGAACTCGTGGCTATGGAAACTTCTTTTCATGGTGAATGTCCATGGTGAGCTGGTTAGGGTTGATTTCACCAATTCCATTAGCAGGACTGTTGCTGCCACCTATTCCAGCATCTGTAGTTTTTAAATCTAAATGTGCCACCAGTGGTGGTTCGTTACTATTTTCACCATCCTAGCCACTTCAGCATTACTTTGCAATGTGCAATTTCATTTGCTAGAATCTGTCTAATAGTCTGTACACGAAGTCTTTTTGGAAATTTAGTTGCATGATTCATTATATTTAATGGGGAATCTGAACTCTAATGTATGCACTGAAAATGGAACTATTTCAGTCCCTGATTAAAGGCGTTAAATTAAATAATTGCTTGCTATGTGAATTTGTTGAGACACGAGTTCCATAGACTTGCCTGTTGGAACAAGCAATTTGGATGCAAGAGTGATGATTGATGTGAATTACTGACTGATTTTGTATTCACTTTCTTTCTTTTGTTGCTTCTTGCCTCCTCTTGTTTACTGTTATTTAAGGTAGTTATACTTTCGTTCCATTAATAAATAGTGTGCTTTGCTTGTCCTCTTCTGTGAGATTTTTTTTTATATTAACTCTTCAAAGGTGAAAAGTCTACACATTCCACAAGATTTGGTTGTCTTTTGTGTGAGTAGCTGATATTTTCTGATGATAAAATAAAACTTAAGTGTGCAATGTTTGCAATTTCATTTTTTACTTTCCTTGTCAAATTCTTTTAATTAGTATATTTCTATAAGTTTTTTATTTGAGGCATATTTTTGCTGATGTTTCAGGCTTCTCCTATCATAATTAATGGATGTCGGGTGGTTGTTGAAGAAAAGAGATCAACACGAGGCAAGTTGGGATTTACGATCAAATTTTGTGTGTTAAAGTTAGAAATTGTTAACAAGCAATGCATGTGAGCAATACCATGAGTTATATTATACGAAAATTATTAAGTTAATTTAGTTTAGTTCAAGGACTCAAAAAACATCAATTTAGTTTAGAAATTAGGGTTTTTGATCAAATTAGAGAACTGCATGATAGTAATTTGGATTTAAAGTAAATCAGGCAAGTGCATATTTGAGGTAATAAAATATGAAGGGATTTTTGGACCAAAGAGTTATTTTTATTGAATAAGGTTATGTGATGCATGTCAAGTTAGACATGAAAACATTTGGTACTTGATCGCATCTTCCCAGTAGAATCTAATAAATCTTTGTTTTTCACTTTAGGGGGATGGGGTAGAAATCCTATAAAATATTTTCCAGTTCTACACAGGTAGAAATCCTATAAAATATTTTCCAGTTCTACACAATGTCTATACATTTATGTCAAATGTCAAATGTGTTGCGTATTGACATAAGTCAAAATTTTGTTATGTTATTTTGATATTTTCAATGTAGGAGGGGAAGAGAACTCATTTGTGCAGTATTTTTGTACTGCGATCTGTATCTGTTTTTTTGCTCTTTGCCTATTCCTTGGGCTTACAGAAGTGAGGCTTCGTCTGCAGGGAACAATAGGGGACGGTTTTCTTCTGGAGCAGGGGCTGGATATAGGAATGAGGGACCAAGAGGGCGTGGAAATTTTGGAGGGAGCAAAGCCTATGGACGGGGTGATTTCAATAACAGGACAGAGTTTGGAAACAGGAATGGTAACCGGGGTGGATTTTCAAACCGTGGAGGTGATGGATATCGAAGGGCTGATAAGATGGGGAACAATGGTGGTCGTGCAAACCATGCTGGTGGTCTGGCTCTTAATGCAGCAGCTAGAACCACCACACCACGGGTATCTGCTACTGCTTGAAGATCTGTAACTTGGAAGGTGGTTTGAAAGTGATTGAAGATAGTTCGTGTTCTTTAGTTCAGTGATTTATCAAAGGTCATTTAATAGAGTTAAAGGAGATCATACATTTCTACAGATGAGCTCCCTGAAATTTTTGTTTAAGGGTTTTCTTCTCGACGTCTTGTCCATTTTTCCTTGATAAAGAGTCAGTTTTTTGGGTGGGATTGCACTCAAGATTTTGAAACTGGTATACAAATTTTCATGTCAGGTCCCCATGATATTTCTTTAGTCCACTTTTGGGCAACCTTTTTATATTTCTTTAGTCTTGGCTTCATCACTCTGTTATGACTTGCCAAATTAATTAAGCTATTACGTGTGGCAGCGTTTTTTCTTTTTCTTTTTCTCTTTTTTTTTCTTGGCTCGAATGGTTCCTGCAGTAGTGAATTTTTTTTTTTTTTTGAGAGGTTTAATTGGACATTTAATCCATTTTGAATTTTGGTACTTGAATCTATATATATATTATATATATTGGTGTAAGATAATATATAGTGGTTAGATAATATTACGATGAATTTTCATTTATGTATTAAAGGATGTATCGTATTAAAGTATTTGTAGTTTTTGGGTTTTAAGAAATGAATTCTGAACCACAAGGCTGGAAGGAACTATAACTTATTTGCAATTCATTTTTTATCAGCTCAAATTGAAGGATGCTGCCAAAGTTGGGGATTAAAATATCTTTCTTTGAGGAGGGATTGAAATACAAAAAGAAAATAATCTACATCTTTTCAACCATTTTTTGGGTAAGAAACTAATAATTAATGTCTGGCTGAATTGAATCCCAGAAGTCGGATACTTTCTTCAGGTTGGGTTCCACTTTGACTTTGAAACATATGGGTTTAAAGTATGGATTTAGTTTGGAATATGAACTTGGCCTTTCTAAGTTTGGGTCTGGTTTGGAATATGATCACTCTTTTTTAGGTGTAACAGGTTACTTGATCTATAACTATCTGAAGTAAGCTGCACCAAATGTTATGTTTAATTTAAATTCCCATTTATGAGGATTAATATTATGTTTATACGGTTCAGCCTTTGAATGGATCTTCAACTTCTACAAAAATAAAAAATTAAAAATAATAATAAAAAAAAAAAGAGCAGGAAAAAAATGTATGGCAGACGGTGCATTCTGACAACTGCAAGCAATGGTTTGGATGGCTACTCTCACATTTGCTGGATCAATTTGAAGGGAGAAAATTATCGGCGGTGGTATATATAATGAATTTAGATGAAAAACCTGTGGCAAATTAATAGAGTTCAGAATTGCTATATGAAAACAAACAGTCTCTAAATTTCTTGAATACTATTACCATTTTCTTAATGGCTACCAGCTGCCAAATACAACAAAGTTTAGTTGCTTGACATGTATAAATAAACGGAAGAAGAAATCTAGAATTATCGTAGAAGTAAAATATGCTACACTTGAAAAGATGCTGATTTTCTTCCAGGTTAAGAACAATTGGTGATAATGTCACAAATAACTGATTTTTTGCTGCAGCTCTACAGGTATAATTAGAGTCCGAAATTGCAGGCCTGGACGAAATCCAACTCATAGTCAACATACTTTGTCCAAAGTGGTTTAAACTGGGTCATGGCAATGTCAAGCCATGGCTTCATATTCCCATTAAAGTGCACCACTGCAGCATTATTAATCTCATCCATGCTGATGCTTGGATTGTATCCAAGCCCTAGAACATGCCATGACTTGTCTAGTGGCTTTGTTGTTGAGTAAAATGTGATCAAACCTGGGGGCAATGTCCCCAATTTCCACAAGGTTCGGTTCTCATTCTGCAACATCAGCAGCATTACAAGTTAAAGATGGTCTTGCAACACAAACTGAGTAGACAAACTTCAACCAGAAATTGGGAAAAAATCAGAATAAATATAATATAATGAAAGCAACAAGCTAAGAGACCACCAAAAATTACTAATGTGATAAAGCAATAAGCCATAGCAAAATGTTTCCTCTATATCCTATTATAAATCTGAGTATCAAACTATGCATATGAAAAAGGAGATAAAATATAACAACTTACAGAAATGTAACGCAAACTTACCAGATTCTGCCAGTAATGGTACTGCTCCGTGCACTTCTCCTTTCTCCAAGCATCTAAATCAAAGAAGTTCATCCCATAAGCCCAGGCACATGCCTTTGGATTAAACTTCTTCTTAATCAAAGGGTGTGAGAAATTCATATACTGTGCGTATCTATGAAACGACCCAAAACAAGTCTCCACTGCCCCATTCACCTTCCCATCCATATCGATCTTCCACAACCCTGTCAAATCCTTCTGCACCACAATATCATCGTCTAAAAACAATATTCTGTGCAACTTCGGGTACATCTCAGGTAAGTAAAATCTCAAATGGTTCAAAATTGACAGGTACTTAGGGTTCCTAAACTTCATATTTGTTGTATCCTTGGTTGCATTCTCAAGCTTATTCTCAAAGTAAAACCTCTGCAGATTCGCAGATTCCAATTGCCTGAGCACAGGCACATAAGAAGAATTCAAGAATTTATAATCCTCGACAGCTTTCACTTCTACATGTGCCCCATTATATTCCTTCAATTTGAACATAACCTGTATTGCCCCAAGATTCATTTTATCAGTAACAACATGAAAAACGTGTTTCCAAGGCTCTTTTGCATTTTTCACAGCCGAGTTAACCACGACAGATGCGGCAATAACATTATCAGAGAAAATAGCATAATGGTAAAGCTTAGGATCCTCCAATTCAGGTGCAAGTGGTTTCCCTTCATCAGTATATTTCTCAGGATGCGCAATTCTCTCCTCCATCAATCTCATAGCAAGGCAATGCAAGCTCTTAGGTATTGATTTTGCAGCAATCAAACTCGAGAAAGCCCCTTGCTTTTTCGCTTTAGTTAATTGCTCATTCACAGCAAAAATTGTATCCTTTAACTTCTGAATTTTCAGCTGATTATCAAAACTTTCTTTAGCCTCAGCAATTACTTGGCGAGTGACTTTGATTCTCTCTTTCACTTCCTTCTCAAATTGGCGCAGCGTAGATTCCTCAATGGAGAGTGAATCCAACTCAAAGAGAGCCCGATAAGCGGATTTGTTAATGAGATCGGTGTAGTTTCGCGACAGATCAGCAAAAACCCTAACAAGCTTAGAGTTCTCAAGCTTAAGTTTCCGAGCATAGGATGCATATGCGAGGGCGAGAGATCGGTGGTCGTCGGCTTGTTTTCTGATCTGATCCAAACGAGGCTTCAATGGATCCGACTTCAATGCAAGTACGGATCTTCTTCCGGATCCTACGTTTCTGAAACCCTAAACAGTAAAAAACAATACACAATTGGAGTCATTTTTTTCCTATTCTTGTAAATATATTAACAGAAAATGGTAAGATCCGTAACAAAAAAACAGTAGGTTATTTTATACGTTCATTACCTTGAAATTAAAAGAAGAAAATATTAAAATTCAAGTTATAATGGATCTTGTTTGTTTTTCGAGAAAGAAAATGTGAAAACTTACAAAATGATGAAAGTCCGAAGGAGAGTGAGAATGAGACGTGAAAAGAAAAGAGACAGTAAAGAAGAGGAAGACAGCAATGGTAACGGCAGAAGCCAATACTCTAAACGACAAAGTAAAACTGCGTATTACTCCAGTTGTTCGCGAGCTTCGATAATTCGCCATTGTTTATTGATTTGATCACTGAAACAGAGAGAGAGAGAAAGCTCTCTCACTGGACTTTCTTTTTCTTCTGCAGAAGAAGAAGAGAGAGATTAATTAATTAATTAATTATATAATAATAATAACAAATTATCTGGGCCGTTAATAATGTAAGGCCCACTGGATCTGAGGCTTAAGTTGAAGACAGTTCAGTTACTTGGAGGAGAAGGCGTGATGGTGTCGGTGTGGATTATTTATTCAACTTTTATTTTCTAATAACCTCAAAATTTAAGAATTATTATTAAGCCAACTTTAAATTATGTTATATTTTTAATAATTAAAATATTATTAATATATTTAAATTTATTAATATTAAAATATTATTATGAATGTGTCTATAAATAAAAAAAATATTTGTTTGTATTAAATTTATTGACTTATTAGATTATTATATTTATTTATTGTTAAATGATGAAAATTTATTTTTTTAATTATGAAAAATAATGTTCAGAAGAAATTATATAGTTATGATTATTAAAATATTATACTATGGCATAAATAATTATATATTTATATTTATATTTATTTTTATTTATGATGTACAATTTTATAATAAATATTATTATAAATTATATAATAATTTTCATTATTTATATTCAAGTAAAATAATTATAGATATTATTATATATTATAAAAAAATATATTATTCTCATTTAGATAATACTCTTTTCGTTTTTAAATAAATATTCTAATTTCTTTTTAATATGTTTTAATTTAATTATTCTATTTTCTAATTTAAATTATAATTTATCTTAATATTTCAATAATACTTTTATATATTTAGTTTTATATAATTAATATAAATAATAAAGGAAATAGTTATACTTAATTAGAAAATAGTAAATATTAAAATAGTCGAAATTTTTTTTTTTAATATTCATATATTTTATAATTATGACTTTTATTTTATAACGAGTAAAAAATTAAGAGTGTGAGATTCCCTTAACACTTTTATTAAATATATTATCATAAATTATATATTTTAATAAATTATAAGATAAGATTAATCCAGATAAAAAAATCCTGATTTTCTTTATATATAGGTAATAAATAATTATAAATTAAAACATTATTAATTTTTTCACTTTTTAAGTAAATTATTATTAATTTGATCTAATTAACCCATCTTTTTTTTCCTACTTTTTTGCTTTTAAGCTGTCGTTCAATTCTCCACAGGCCAGACGTCAGGAAGACTTCCTTCTAGCTAGAGGATCACTTGGAGGAGAAACTCTGGTCTCTCAGATAACTCAACCATGCATGTATATATATAAAAATACTTTTATTTTATTTTTTTTTCTCTTTTTTTTTTTCCTTATCTTTTCTTTGGCTTTTGTTGATTTGGGTTTTTGAAAATGAAAATGCAGGCATATTATTATGATGCAGGGGACAATGTGAAGTTTGGTTTTCTTATGGCTTTCACTACCACTATGCTCTCATGGGGTGTTATTGGGTTTGGTGGGCCTATGAAAGGAGAATTGCATGACACTGAAAAAAAAAAAAAACAACTAGTTGGGCTACTGGTTACCTTTTCAAAGCTACTGCACATCCAGACACCATTTATGTTCAAGTTTGCATTTTTTTTTTTTTATTTGGAGTTTTATGCTATGTTTTCTTTGTTTCTGAAGTGGCATTTGCAAAACTTGAGTGACTGGGAACAAAAATTTTAGGAGATTTAAAATACTAAAATTTGGGTCTTCTTGCAGGTTGGGCTGGACATGTTTGGATCAGCTTGCAATATCTATTTTTTTAGTGAAAATATATATATTAATTTTGAAATTGGGAGAAAATGATCAAAAAAATTGGGAAAAAAAATTCTCTTCCATCTAAAATATATTATAATGAGACAGCAATTCAGTTTGTGTCGACCAATTATCTCCAATTTCTTGTGAGGTTGTTTGAGCTAATAATGTTTATTTTTTTTTGTTGATTTTCATGATTTGTGTTATTTTGTTTTATTTCTATAACAAAAAGTGGGTATTTTAGTTTATTTATATGTATTTGATAGAAAAATAGATGAAATGATAAGTTTACAGACAGAATCAAAGTACAGGGATCAAGTAGTTAATTTCTTAAATCATAGGAATAATTTAGTTAATTAAATCAAATTTAAAGGACTAAATAGTAATTTATCTTTTTTTTTTTTAATGTTTTGTAATGGTTTGATATTATGAAAATAAAATAAAATATTAACATACTCAAATTTGTATGGATATGTTTATAATTAATATTACATTAAATGCATTAATTTTGGGGTGAATGATATATAGTTTTCAAATAAAAATGGTTTAATCCCAAATATTAAACTAGTTAGGAAATAGATTACTCTTTGCATTATATTCATAATTCATTAGGTTTTAATTTTGGGGTCAATTATAAGAAAAATGTTTTATTTTATTTTATTATAAATTTTTTAATTTGATGTGAATAGTCTATTTTTTATTATATTAATATATAAAATAAGATGGTATTTAATAAAGCAACTTAACAATTAAAATTAAAATTTTTATTTTTAAATTGATTGATAATATTTATATACATAACACTTAAAATTTTAAATAAATTAATTTTTCTCAAAATAATGATTTAAATTTTTATTAAATTTACTTGGTTGGGTTTTTAAATAATTTTACAAATTTAAAATATTTAATCATATATATAATATAGTTATCTATTAGCTATAACTAAATTGTAAATCTTTGTCTGGTAGCTAAAACTAAGTTGTAAATCTTTTTTTGGATTGATATAAAGTTTTAGAATTTGTCCTCTAAATGCAAGTTTTATAGTTATGTCTTAGGCATGGAGTTTTAATATTGTTACCTTCTTTATGCATATGAAACTCTAATCAATTTCTTAGGTCTCATCTATCTCTATAAGATGCCTATAAGAGAGGGATGAAAGTGACATAAAAGGTATAAATTTTGATTTTTGACAGGGATCAACAAAAAATTGAATCAAATTAAATTTAATTCGGTTTAATTAATTTCATAATTTAATTAAATTTGATTTAAATTTTTATAAATTTTGATCTATTTAATTCAGTTCGATTTATATTCAAAATTTAAAATAATCGAATCAACTGAATTATATATTTAATTAAAAAAATTAAATTAACTAAATTATCAACCTGAAATATATTAGTTTGATTCAATTAATTTTATAAAAATATCAATTTAATTTGATTTAATTAATTTTACAAAAATATCAACTTGATTTAATTTTTAATTTTTAAATTCAATTTATTTAGTTACTCTAAAAATCAATTTGATACAAATTAAACAACAAAAATGCTAATTCCTAATTTATGATGCCTTTTACACTATGCTCTATAAATTGACAATACAAATTCAGTGCAAAAACTAAACACCTTGAAAATATAAACTCAAGCACATCAAAATTTAACACATTATATCACATTATTACTTGATGAAAGAGAGGATTTTGATTACACTATTGTAAGGCATGTATTGAAAATATGAACATAGAAATAATTTTTTAATTTACATATTGAGTTTATATATTAAATGAGAAATTATATTTTTAAAATCATTAAAAAAAAATTAATTTTAATTAATATGTAAATTAATTGAAAAATATTTAAGATGATCTGAATAAAAAATTATATAAACACAAAAATGAAATCTAATGATTTCAAAGTGCAAATTAAAATCATTTTCACTAATTAACTAGATTTTATTTAGATGGGGTTGTGGGGAAATTTAACTGGACATTATTATTAAGGGTAAATGGACCAACTTTAACTATATTATCGAACTGAAGAGAGCAAAATAGTAGAAATTTTATAATTCATTATATATAAATATACATATTTGTCAGCAACTCCTCCATTAAAATTAGATATATCGAAATGGAATAAAATTAATTCAAAGTACAAAAATAATTCTAACCAATTAGTTATTTGAGACAGTCACTGGTAATTTTTGCCGATAACAGCTCCAAATCTTTTTCTTTTCTTTCTTTTAAAGATTGTTTCTCTTGTTTTGGTATTTTTTGTTCATTTTCATGGTGGTTGTTTTCAGACAATCACCTTCAGATTTCAAATGGTTACTGTCTACTCTATTAGTTTGTGAAGATTCGAGGAGTTTTGATTTGGTTCACCATCCGAAATTCAAGCATTCTCAACTCAGTTTCATGACTTTTTATGTTGCCATTGATAAAATCAGGAATCTACCTTTACTTCACTGTTTTGATTATTTTTTTGTCAATAACTTTGTGTTATTGTTTTTTAATTTTTTGATATATCAAAATTTTTTAAATTAGCATAAAATTATTATTGAATTAGTAACTCATTTATTAAATATATTATTATTTTTACACACTAAAATATAATATAGTGATAATTAAATGCATATATGATATAAGTAATTTTTTCTCCTCTTATTCTAAAAAAAATATTTATATATTATCATTTGTATTGTCAATAAAAAATTTAAATATATTAAAATAAAATAAAATTATCAAAATTTAAAATATTATGCTAAAAACATGATCCAATGACATATCCTTTTATTAAAAACTCATTATTATTACTTGAATAATGAGGACTAAGGGCTAAATTAGTAGTTATAAGTATCATGTTTTCTTCCACAACAACCTACTTCAATCAATGTGATTTGGATGCTCTCCTTGACATTTCTTGTTGTTAAACTCCAAGTTATCCTCATAACTTGTTTTTGTTTAAAATATTAAAAATATTGGAGTTACTATAATTTTAGAAATATCAATCTCAAAAATTAATTATTAAAATTAAAAAATTTAAGTATATATAAATTTATTTAATATTTTATATTCAATTAATGTAAAATGTATTTTTATATTTAATTTTTTATTTTTTTTTATTCAATTATTTTATATGATTTAACACTTTCACTTTCAATGACAATTAGATAAAACCATTAAATTAAATCCAGTTAATATTTGACATCATACAATAACTTTTTATTTGAGCCACCTAAAAACATAACCCACAATCCTAAAAAGCTACTTAAACAAACAACTAATTAATGCAAATTGACAGCAAATATAAATATTTAAATGCAACTTATAATCTATCAACTAGCAACTTAACTCATATTTTGCCTAATATATATATATATATATATATATATTATCATTGTTAATTTTATTTTAGTTTTTAGTTTTTATACTCTATTAATTTATATTTTTAAAAATGTAAATTTTTGTTATTTTAAATCACATCATATATATTTTTTTATAATTCAAATAATATAATACAAATAGTTAAGAAATATTATAACTATTTTAAAATATATTTAATAATTAAATAAATGTTAATTTTCATTAATAATTAATAAATTAGTATTAATTAAATTATGATTCTTAAAATTGACCACATATTATAATAATATTTGAATTTTTTTTATTAAAATTAAATGTTGATTTTGATATACTTTACAACTAATTATATCCCTTTCCTCTAATGCCTAAGAAATAGCTAAAAATACATATATAAATATCCATTTAGGAGAGAGAGAAAACTCAAACACCTTGATATTTAAAAAAAATATATAAATATAAACTTAAGAATCCACACTACATATTAATTAAATATCAACATTTTTCAAAAAAAAAATATATTAGCAAAAAAACTTAATTTTTAAATTAAAAAACTTAACTTTTAAATTAATCACAATTCAAAATTAAAAAAATATTTGAAAAAATATTTTTCATCATTTTTATTATATTTCTACACTTGTGAAAACTTATAAAAACATAAAGAATATGTTAAATATAAAGATTATTATACTTTAAAAAAAAAAAAACAAAATAAAAAAATAAAATATTACTTTTAATAAGAAAAATTGATAATTGATAATTAATGTACATTATATGGTAATACAATTATAGGTGGCACTAATAAAGACATGACAAATGCAATAATAAGCCACATATAACATCAAAAATAAATTTTAATATTTTTTAACGTGTGTTACATGCCAATCTTTTATATTTTTTTTATTCATATAAATATATTAAATATAAATTTTAATATTTTTTAACGATTGTCACGTGGTAATCTCTTATATATTTTTTTGTTCATATAAATATATTAAGTATAAATTTTAATATTTTTTAACGAGTGTCACATGATAATTTTTTATATATTTCTTATCCATATAAATAAGTATAAATTTTAATATTTTTAATGAGTGTCACATGGAAATTTCTTATTTTTTTTTATTGGTATAAATATATTAAGTATAAATTTTAATGGAAAATTAGAAGAGGATGTTTTAATTTTTATGGTAATGCTGATGAGCATAGTGAATTTAATACATAAAAACTGAGATATGCATAATATCATTTGGAAAAAGATTAATAAAATTGAGCCATAAATTAGAAATTAATTAAATTTGACTTTTATTCTCTTCTAATCTTTTTTCAGGCAGAGCTGCTTATCAAATTGCTATTTTCAATACATTATTTTCCCAAATTCCATTGAAAAGCCTTGTAATGCTATTATACCTAAGTTATCTATCTAGCAAGCTTTTACTTTTACCCAATCAAAATTTAGGAAAATTGATGCCTAGCTATGACCAGAAATAGCAGATTTTTATGATTTGCTTCATTTCTTCTTGTACATGCTCTATCACTATTAGAGGGCAGAGGCCCCTCTTATGGTCTTACTTGAAGGAGAATTTTCATTAATAATAATAATTTAATTCAATAACCTATTATGCAAAATTGGACCATACTCCAATCATTTCATAGTTTTATTTGTGAGACCCACATTTAAAGTTTATATTCAATGTTGATTATATAGCTAAAGCTTATTTAATTATTTTTATTTTAACAGTTATTTTTATAAAAAAAAAATATTATGTATATATATATATAGCTCTACATATACTCTAAGATAAATTATGCCAAAACCAAGTTTGCTTCATTCTTTGCAAACTAGTATAGGCATAAACAAAATTTATATAGATTCAGGTGGATTTGAGTTACACTAATAAAAAAAATATATTATTAGCTCATAAAAAAAAATTTATTTGCTCCATTTAAGTCAATTTTTACACAAAATTAATTTTTAGTTCATTTATGATTAATTTTTTGACTTCGTCCTAATTTAATTTAAGAAGGTAAATCATATTCATTTAGGCCATTTAAAAAATAAAAACTCTCTATTTTTTTTTCTTCTAGTTAAAAAACTAGAAAAACTAAATGAAAGTAACACCTAATAAACTACAAAAGTCAGGTACCCATGTTTCGAAATTTCCTTGCCAACGTATGTATGAAAGAGATTTTCAGAAATTCACAAAAAATTGGTACTAATTGGCTTAAGGTAGAAGCAAATTGTTTTTTGACTTGTAATGTTATAACGAATCTAGGAGTCATGTGCAGCACAAACCAAATAGGACGAGTAATGAGGTCCTGAGCTAAACCTTGGATGCCTACACAATGACAAGTTATTTTACTAACAATCTAAGAATTTTTGCAATTCTCATTTTGGTTTTGTATTATAGGCTTTGCAATGAATCACAGCTTCCCACTTGTGATATGACATTTGTGAAGGCACCAATACATTTCTTAGAAAGTGGGTAAACTTTAGTGAATCAATTATTTTCATGGCAATGCCTAACATTTCCTTTAGGCCATATGAGATGAGCTCCCACTAGCCATGAACTCAACCTACCAATATCACATTCGCTAACAACTTAAAATCAGTAAATTAGAATGAGAAATGATGAAGATAGAAGAATTATAATTATATTTACTTTTGTGATGATCCTTAAACAAAATACACATAATTGTTTTTTATCCATATTTTAAACATTAATTAAGAGAAAGTAAAATAAATTAAACTAATTAATGATGACTCTTCTTCCCATGCTTGGTAACATTGTGCAACCATCCAATTCCTTTTATGGCTTTGGAGATCTTGACAAGATTAGGCCTTCCCATTCCTAAATTCATCTTCCCAGCTGAGAATTTGAGCGCCTGCAAGCAACATAATTGTCCATTACTCTCATCTTCTTCCTCTTCTTCATCATCATCATCATAATAATAATTTTCAATTTTTCCTTTCTTTCCCTTCTTTGTTTTGCTTTTTGTTAGCACTTTCATGGAATCAGTCTCATATGTCTCCCAAAGCGAATCCATCCCTTCACCTCCATCTACATTATGTCTCTCTTCAAAGAGCTTGCACGCTAGTGTCCTTCTCCACTCTTTTTCTTTCCTCATTGATCCAAAACTCCCAAGATTATTCGATCCCATATTCGAAGAATTGTAATAATCAGGACTCCAAGAATCCCCTTCTAGTCTTTGTGAATTCATTCTAGAAATGTACTCTCTACTACTATCATAATCAGCACTAACTTTACTCTCCCTTAGTTTATGACTTGTTGCCTTGGATGCGCTTCTTTCTTCTTTCTTTTCTTCAACTTTATTGGAGTTTTCGTTTAGTGGTTTGACTTCTTTTTCTTCTTTTTGGCTCGCAAATTCTTCAAACTTCTGCTTTTGATGCAATACAACTCCTAATTTCTTTTGTTCCACTGTCAGCTGAGAACTTACTGGCCTTGTAATCACAACATTAACATTACCATCTACCATTTCAGAGACATCATGAACAGAACTTTCATGTCTTGCACTATTGACAACCTGACCTTCATTGCTTGATAAGATGTTTTCTTTAGCTTCAACCTCATAAACTTCAACTGGGTTTTCTCCAATATCATAATTTGATGTATCAAACACGATCTTATAAGCTTCTAGCTCCACGAACTGATTGAACTCTTGATCTTTCCCATCTTCATCTACTTTAGACCGTAATCTCTCTACAACAGCTTGATAAGTTCCAAAAACAAAACTAACTTTGGATTCAGGCAATTCAGTAGTCAAATTTTCAATAACGAGATTGGGAGAGACAGTGAGGAGAACTAAGAGTAAAAGAAAGGTAGTAATAAAGAGAGGAGAAAGAAATGTGAGGAGTTTGAAGAGATATGGAGATAAGAAAATGAAGTAGAAGAAATATATAGGATGAGACAAAATGAAAGAACAGAAGAGGAACAAGTCAGAGAGGAGAAGACTTGAGAAATGAGTTTTCTTGGAAGTGGTTGAGGATAAAGAAAATTCAGACATTTTTTATTCTTCTTCTTCTTCTTAATGCTCTGTTTTCAATGGTAGAAACAGAACAGAATCAGAAGCAAGTGGTGAAGGTGATAGAATATAGAAAGTTTGGTTCTCGTTGGTTTTGGTTTAACAAATGGGACAAGAAAAGTGTGAAATTGGAAGTGAGAGCGGCGTGAATAAAGGAGAAAAAATATCAAAGTGAAGGGGGAGAGAGAGAGAGAGAAACAGAGTGTATAACTACTAAGATTGACAAGGGGGAAAAAAAATAAAAGAAGCAACTTTAGAAACTTTCCTCTGTTTCTCTATAACCACCAACTTTATTGAACTTTTATTCTGATTAAGATTAGGGGGGTGTTTGGTACAAATTATATTTTGAAAATAGAATTTTAAAAATATCAATTCAAAAAAGTTATTATGTCTAATTTAAAATTTTTTTATTTTTAAATTTCAAAATGGTATTTTGAATTAATTATCTAAATATTTAAAAAATCATTTAACATTTTTTAAACTTTAAAACTGTGTTCCATGCATATTTTAAGTAGATCCAAACACTATTTATAAAAGTAACCCTTGAATAACACCTATTGACTATATTTTTTTTTTCAAAAAATATTAATACAAAATATATATTATCATAAATGTCGAGTAAATATTATAAATTTAATCTGGATATTAAATAAACCGAAATAAACTCGTTTAAAAATACGAGATTTGAAGATATCAAAGTCTATATTTTAACCATTTGGATTAAACATCATTGGTTATTATAATGACTATGATATTTTTTTATCTTCATCGTGAGATTATAAATTACATCTCTAGTTAAAACCTAATTTTAAAAAAAAATGAAGCTAAACCATCAAAGGAAATTTACTTTTGAGTCTAGTCTATAAAGGCAAAAGGAGCAAGATAATGTCAAGTTAATTATAAACATTGCAATGCCAATTATATAAAAAATCTAATGTTGGGAATTAAAAAAAAAAAACAAAAAAAAAAAGGTCGTGAGGATGATTGTTATAATATTTTATCTGTAAGCATGAGCCAAAATGTTGTTTGTAGACTTTATAAAATAACATGTTCACACCATCTTCTCATAAAACAATTATAGTGATATAATATACTAGATCAAGATTCAATACAAATTGCCTCTTATAAAGAACACCAGGTTCCTTACCACTAAAATTCTTTTAATAAAAAACTTACAAATCTTGAATTTCTAAGATAACTTGTAAGCCTATAGACATAATTCTAAGATAATGTTTGGTAGGAAGAAATTTCTATTTTATGATTTAATAATAATTTAAAAAAATAGTAAATTAATTGATTTTAATCTTTATTTAGTAAATTGTATTAAAAATATTTTATTTAATAAAATTAAATTTCAACAAATTGATACATCCATTTTTAAAGTTCAATATTCCATATCAATTGGAGTAGTCAGTGAACCGACGAACACCGGATAATTTAAAAAAAAAAAAATTACTACAAAAGTATAAATGTGTCTTATGGATAAGTTAAGAACCAATTCATAAATTTGAACTTTTTTCTTTAACTCACTGGCAAATGATTCATTGATTGCCATCATAATCAGTTGGCAACCAACAATGGATTTACGCAGTAGGTACTACAGTTATGCATTGAATTGAAGTAATTATAATTATCTCAAATGTGGAAGGAGAAATTTGCAATTAGAAAAAAATATATGTGGATAAGCTAAGAAAGATGATTATTTTTATTATTATTAGAGGAGACAGGAGAAGAGTGAAAGAGATAGGGGGATTAGAGTGGTTGCACATGGGAAACCACTCATGGCTACTCAAGTGTTGTATGCCCTGCTGCATGCAACCCTTTGCTCTCTCTTAGCTTTTTTACCCCATCAATGGACCCATATGTCTTGTTTCACTTTTGCTTCTCTACTACTCTCTCTTTTCCATGTTTGACCAGCAAATTTAGAAGCTCCATATACAATAATTAATGTATTCTTCTTTTGGTCATTAAGAAAATACAATCCGTACGTTCATTTTAGTGGTAGTTTGCTATTCCGATGGTATACCAAGACAGTAATAGATTCATTACTTCTTTTTTTTTCCTAATTACATTAATTTTATTTATGGTCACATTTGAATCGCCAGTAAATTTGACAATTAGATTCAAATTTAATCCGTATAACCCAATCCAAATGCAACTCATTTATTTTTAAACCAATACGAATAACATGACTTTAATTTCAATAAATTTAAATTAATAAAAAAATTGAGTTGAATAATAAATTTTGAAATTAAGATTAAGTTTGAGTAATAAAAAAAATTAAGGAATAAAAAATCAATATACGAGTAACCTAACCAAAACTCATCCCAACCTGTCATCTCTACTCTAGTAACTTCCCTAAGAATCAAGTCTCAATTTGCATTATTTGCCTGGCATGAATTATTTGTCAGAACATTGGATCCTGCATAGACGTGTTATTGCATGCATAAAAAATCCAAAAGCAGATCAATTTTCCTTCTAAAAAAATATCAATTTTCTGAACATAACACACAGTAAACGCGCTAAAAAGGGTACCCATTTTATTTTTTTTTCCAGATTCAAGGACCGGGGACTCTCTCTATTACATACTTCCCCTGATCCCCACTAAAAACAATGTGTACCCCCATACGAATATGAAAGAATCATTCATAACTGTTCAATTGTATGTCTGTCCTAATGCCAATGGTTTGCCATTCCAAATCTGTGAAAAATCCCCCTGCATTTTCATCTTATGAATAACCAAATCAGAGAAATTGTCATAGCAGAGGTGCCTTGCCATATAATCATGCACAACTGGACCCGGCTATTGAAAATTTTAACATGTGCCCCCACGCCTAGAAACCACTTTGCCATAAGTTTTGCCCAAAGAAAGCATCTTTAGGGTCAACCACCAGACAAAAAGATACCCTTTCCTATACTCCCATCTGTTCTTTAATTTAATCCCTCTACCTTTAAAAGAAACATCAAGAATAAAAAAGCAAGTTTCCATTACATAATAATTTACAATATATGAAAATTTACACACAAAACAAAATGAGGCAACAGTAACAATGGAAGCCAAATTATTGACCATCCACCCGTACTATGCAGCTAATACACTATCATTGGCGCTAGCCAATTCATTGTTTACATCACAAAAAAGGGCAAGTCTTCATTTTTCCATAGCTTCAATAATTTATGGGTCGAGAGCATTTTTACACTTCTAATGTCAACGCTATTGCATTTTACGAGACCAAACTATTCATACAATACAAAACAGTATTCTACATCCAATGTATCTCATGCCTTGATATTACATTTGTTG
Organism: Aleurites moluccanus; assembly: GCA_948193065.1. Lineage (NCBI taxonomy): Eukaryota > Viridiplantae > Streptophyta > Magnoliopsida > Malpighiales > Euphorbiaceae > Aleurites > Aleurites moluccanus. The sequence continues at coordinate 50,687 of CANXYC010724047.1, forward strand.
CCATTGATTCACGTAGACAACTCAGTTAACCTGACTGATAATTGTTATCCAATATCACATCATTGTTCCCTCTCACATTAGTTAAACACAATATGAAAGATGATAGAAACTTTCTGAAAATAAGACTCCAATTTTATTTAATTAAGATGCTGTTATCACATGCTTTGATACCACATTCATGGCAAAACAGTTTCTAAGAATGAGACGCCAATCGTGAACTCAAAATAACAACCATATCCAAACAAAGCATTCATTACAAACTCAAAAACTTAAGTCCAGAATACATTCAATCATATTACACGACAAAATTCCCAACATTTCATAAATATCATTTTGAAAAATATTTCATTCATTCTAACCCATTTTAAAGCTTTGGTAGTTAAGGCACCTGCCACTGCATCATAGTAGCTTTTACTCATTCATAACAGGCTTATTCTCGCTTGCTTTGGGTTTATGTTCTTTTGGCTTCTGCTCGTCCATTTTCCTGAAATATTCAACAATGACATCTATATTTCAGACCATCCAAATACATGATGCCGAAAATATCAACTTAATGAAAGGTCAGCAAAAATCTGTAAAGGTATATCAATTAACCATACAACAACCAGGAGATGCAGAGAGTTATATCCAAATTGGCGGCTAAAATCATTCATTTCAAGTTTCAGAAATAAAGACTTTATGGATTTCGTGGGCACATCACAAGAGGGAAAAATATAGGTGACAAAATACAAGGAAAAGCAATAAAGAAACAATCTCATTTGAGAACAACTTCAAGGGAAATTACTTGAATATATGACAAATTCCTGGCACTATAAATACCTAATTATGACAAATTCCCGGCACCATATTTTAACACTAGCAAATGAAATAGAGGATCATTATTCAATAATGCCAGAAGGGAAGGGAAGGAAAGGAAAAGAACAAAAGGAGGACATCAAAACATTATATATAGAAGTGAGACTTCTGAGTCTGACAAATGCAAAAATGTTTTTGTAAAGAGCATTTGGGTATTGCAGATTGGAAAAGCTGGCTAACCATCATATGGCATTGGGTATCACATGCAGGCATCAAAATTTAGTGAGTACAAACATAATAGGAAAAGAGAATAAAAATTTACACAAATTAAATGCAAAACCTCATGTTCATCCATTGTTATGCACAAATCTAGTAGAAGGCCAGTGCAAATAAGAGCCAAAATCAAACCAAACAATAACCTATTATATTCCATTCTTTATATCCAATTTGAACCACATTCAAGCACTAATTCATATTAGAGGATTTGGAAGAAGACCAATAAACCCATCAATTTAAAGGTTATCAGAATCAAAGTTTCAACACAAAATATCCATTTCATTAAATGAATAAAATAAATATCAAAAAAAATCATCATGATTCATTTGAAAATTTACATTAAAAAAACCCCAAATTTTCATGATTATAAGACACTATAAAGATTCTTTAAAGCTTTCACCATATATTTCATTCACATAGTTTCTAGAAAGCTATAAAGCATCCAATTTAAATCATCAACAAGCAATAACCACAAACCTGAAAATTCAAATGAAACTAAAAAAACGAAAATTGAACATAAAAATGAGGTCTTTAAATGAGGAAAAAAGTAGTGAATAGTACCTCTTATCAGAAGAGCCACCCTTCTGGCTGAGGAAGGATCGGAAAAGTGGAGAGTTGACGTCGTAGATCATTGTAGATATTGCGGTTCCTGATAAACCCTAGCTTTAACTCTTCAATGGTTATGGGACTTGGATTTTATAAGAAACAGAATCGGGTTTAGGACCCAAATTGTTCAGGCTATATGGGCCTTTTCAATAAGCCCAACTATTCTTAGCTACATTTATTTTTCATACTCGAAGCTTTTGGAAAATTTCCATAATCAAGCTTCATTTATTGGATAAAATATTCAAACTCATTTTTATTAGATTAATTTATATATAAAGGATTAATTACTTAACACCTCTACTGTCACGACCCCATCCTAGAATCATGACCGGCACTAGGGAACGGAAAGGCGATGAACCCGTAGCAAGCCTTACTTAAACATCAAAATATACTATATTCCACAATGACATAACATAATATTAAATAGAGGTACATTCTCCAACAATATCATCCTAAAATATCATAATCCACATAGATATAACAAAAGTGAGGATTTATTCACTCACAACTGACATATTAATTATTACAATTAACTAACATACCGGTAATTACGGAAGTACTAAAAAAAATAAAATTACATAATAACCTTAAAAAGTTTATACTCTGCGAAGAAAGAAACAGAGTTGATCCTGAAGGGAGAAGTGAGAAAATAATTCTGAAAAATAATGAACATGAGTGAGCGTTCGACTCAATGAGCTGATATAATTTAAATAAACATGCATGTCAATAATTATTTATATGAAATGTCATATCACAGTTCAACATCAGTAAAACAAACCAAATATATCACCCATGATGAAAATAGTCAGTGGAATTCACCATTCATCTATAATCCATAAACATAAATGGGGAGCCGACCCCCTCCCTTGGCTTTCTTAAAATCCAAATACGGGGCCACGATGAGTCTAGCTCGAACTAGGCATCCCAATACTCTCTTATCCATATCCAGGGGCCACGGTGAGACCAGCTCTAACCAGGCAAATCCCTGTAATAACATCATCATAATCGTTTCATAACATATCTCGTCAATTATCATCATAACGTGTCATATCATAGGAATT
>CANXYC010724107.1:0-10873 GCA_948193065.1 Aleurites moluccanus
TTTGAATGTGATATGTTGGTTTGATATAGTGTCTTATCGGAGAGTTGGTATGTGTATAGGGGAATCCTCCAGAGGAAAGGAGAAGGTGACAGAGCAGTAGGTGCTCGGATCCTCGGAGGGGCATTTCTGGCTTTTTGCATAAGATGGGTCTATATATATGTTATTGCATTTCTAGTTTAGGGTATCAAGATTTGGACATGTTATATGACCTTTGATCATGTTTGACTGATTTTAGACCAATATGGTCAAAGTTGCCCCTAAACGTGCCAATCGGCCAAAATTAGGGTTGTCGAAACGGCATAAACTGACTTAAAACTTGAATGGCTATAAAAGTTATTCTATAAACTGGTTTGACCTCAAATCAAGCCTAATTACCTTATATATATGTATACATGTATCTTAGATGTTAAATTTTCATCATATATGTTGATAACATGTAAAACAAGAAAGTCACTGAAAAACGGAAAACAAACCCGTAATTTGGTAAGTCGTTGCGACAGCGCAACTGGGCCCGACAGGCTAATTTTGTAAGTTGTTCCCGATTGAATCTATATTTGTTCATATGGATATGTTGACTATATTGCACCTTATATGAGTTGTACTTGTTGCATTTTCATCACATTTTGGAACATTTGCATATGGTAACATAATAGGGCTACTTCGATGGTGTAGTAGGTAATTCCATTGACGGTGTGCACATTGGTACTACTTGCCCTAGCTAGAGATAGGGATATGGCTCTAGCCATAAGGATTGATCCTCCTTATGACATTTATATAGAAATAGAGATGTGGATGGAAGTGACAGTACTACTTGATTACTTGACCCAATCCTGTTTTACCTTATGCATTTGATCCATTCTATTATATTGTCATATCTTATCATATATGTATAAATGTCACCATACCTATTATTGTCATCAATGATTAAATGTGTATTCATAAATTAGTAATGCATTTTATATTTATAGATTCACTGAGTATTTTTAAACTCACCCCACTATGTTGAAACCATTTTAGGGGAAGAGTGAGATGCGAACATCCCCGGCTACTTTTGTACTTCCAGCCGCGGAGTAGATGTATAGTCCTTCCTTAGTGTAGCATAGAGTACTCCATGATATTATTTGTATATATATATTTGTGTATGATATGTGGACATGTAAAGAGTGTAATTATATGATTTATGTTGTTTGAAGTTGTTATACAAGTTGATATAAGTATGAGCTGATATGAGTTGTGTATTGGAGGTTGACTTAGGAGTTGATATTGTTTTAGAAGTGTTTTTCTCTATTTTTATCTTTGGGTAAATGTTAAGATTACATAGGAGACTCTGTCTATTTTTCTGTAAAACTTAAGAGTTAAAAAAAATGTCATAAAAAGGGTTAAGTGAAATGAAACATGTAACTTGGGTTCTTTGTGGTACCAGTTGTATGAATTGTTCCCATACCTTAGGACCGTCATAACCCTATAGTGTGGGATGTGACATTACACTGGCCTGGGAGGAGGTCTAAATGCAAAGGACTGGGATGTCCCCTCCCCAGTTCTCCGGTACTCCCCTCCTCTGCCTTTCTTCTTTTGCTCCTTATCAGATCTCTCTTCTTTGTATTTTGCTTCTATTTGTGCTGCATTGTCAATAGCCTTGCTCAAAGAAGTAAACTCCATAGCCAGTAAGATGTTATGCAGGGTAGCATGTAAACCTCTCCTAAATCGTCTAATAAGGTCATCTTCACTTGGAGCAATCTTCTTGGCATATTTACTCAGCCGTCGAAACTCTCTGGCATACTCTAACACAGACAAGTTCCCCTATCTCAGTTGTTCAATTTTAACAATGTTACTCTCCCGTAGGCCCTCTGTCAGAAATTCATCCATCATTTTCTATTTAAATTCAACCTATAACATTGATCATCACTGTGAATGTTAGCATCAATATGCTCTATGAACCAGGTAGCAGCATCTACCTCAAGTAACAATCCCACCAGTTCTATAATCCTTGCCTCAGAACAAAGCAATGTCCGGTCTATCCTGTCAACTCTGTCAATGTAATCACTAGGGTCTGTACCATACTCCCCTGTGAATGTAGGTAGTCTGAACCTTATGAACTCTCCAACTGATACTCCACCCTCTGGAATAACCCTATGCACTTTGCCCCTTTTATCACTACTGGTTCTCTCTGGGGTACTGGTGGCACTACAGGCTGTACCACTGGCTATACTAGAGGTGGCGATGGTTGTACCACTGCAGGCTGTGCTGCTAAATGAGCTCTGATAGTCTGTAGGATCTCCTGTCTCATATCCTATATTTCCTGTCTCCAGGGTGCCTCACCCATAGAATCAGACTCTGTGCATCTCCATAACCTAGATAGCTCAGACTGAGATCCCCACACAGTAGTTGCATTGGAAGCAACTTCTGCTTCCTTACTAGACTCATGATACTCATCCCTATCAATAGGCCTAGCTCGCCTATCCCCTCTTTCTGACATCTTAACACTTTGTACAAATAAACATATAAAAGAATGTTTAGTTCATAGGTATATAGAATTTCAAACAAAGAAGAAGACTTGTCACTTTTGACGATATATGAATATCCTAGATTCCATGGTACTTCAATTACTACATACATGCAAACACTATAGGTTATGTAAACCTTTAGCTCTGATACCACCTTTGTCACGACCCAACTTGGGAGCTGCGATGGTCCTAGGGTATGGGTGTTGCTTAAGCTACAAGTACCATGAAGAACCCAATCAACTATACTATATGACATGCAATTCAACAACAAGCTTAATATAGCTTAACAATTTTATAAAAAAATTGGGCAGCGTCTCCTTTATATAAGGAGTATGCCCAGCTGAAAACATGCAATAAACACTTCCACTATATACTTCAACATCTATCTCAAATCAAGGATCCCTCTGGATCTCCAATATCAACTCAATATAAACACATCTCTAAATCCAATCATTTCCATACATAGCATATCATATACATCCATAGTATAATCTTTATGCTGGACTATAAAGATGCAAACACTCATATATGTACATGCCAATCCTTAATTTACAGTACCATGGAACCTCTAAACTATACATTATTTATATATACTTTTGGAGCTTGATATTTACATGATCAAATAGTAAACTTCCAAGGTAGGAGTAAGACATGCCAATGGAAAGCGTGCCTCACTGTAGACCTAAAAATTTTAAACCACTAAGGGAGTGAGAATAAAAATACTCAGTGAATCCAAATGTATTAAAATGCAGTAAATGATCATAATGATGTAATTGCCTATATATGGCTTGAAGAATTTAATATAAAATAGCAAATGAATGATAAAACTAGTATCTGTATAAAGATTAATATAGAAGCCATATAAATATCCAGATACATATCCAAATAAGTATCCAATATACAAGATAACACACATATGATATAACAGGATTGGGTATTTTTTTGAAATTCAGTACTCAGCACTATCATAAAGTGCATTAGGGAATATAACATCCCTCCTTAGTAGGGGTTCACAAACACAATAACCACGCAAGGGATATTTTCCCTACAACTAGAGAATATAACATCCCTCTCTAGCAAGGGTCCACAAAGCACAGTGTGCACACAGTCGATGGAACTTACCCGTTATACCATCGAAATAGCCCTGTTATAATATCATATGAGTGTGTGTACAAATATCAGTAAATATAGCATATTTATACCTCATATAGCTGTAGAACTATCATATATACATATATGAAGAATAATAGAACAAATTGGGAAGTTGTCAAAAAATTGCCCGGTGGGGCCCAGTTGCGCTGCCGCAACTGGCTTCCAAATTACGAGTCCGTTTTGGGATTTTTTAATGATTTCTGATTAACTAGGTTACCAAAAGAATTAGGTGGACCATGAGGTACCGTCTCGAAGCTTAGGTCGAGACTAGGTGATTGGGCCAAGTGGTGGCCCAATTGGCTTTCTGGATTTCCTTTTATGGCCAGACAAAGTTTAGCTCATTTTGGTAGGCTTATTTACGGGCCAATTTGCACTTTATGTTTTATTGGGTGTCAAACTTCATTTTTATAGCTCAAATGAAATAATATAACATATATGATGCAAATCATGTATGATTATACATAAGGACTCACCTCTATCACATTTAAAGCACTTTTCCCCAAATCCACTGATTCTGAGCCCTAGTCGGCCCGCCGCTCGACACTCCGAGCAGGGGTATTTGACGGTTCACCTATTATCACATATAAGGCACTGATAAGATATAAAATCATTACAAAACACATTATTTACACAAAAATATATCAAATCACATAAGGCATACACTGTATTCACTATTAACCACACTTTGCACTTTTTACACATTTCTAATTCCTTTATGCTACAAGTCCATTCTATCATAACCATTAGCCCACATTTTACATATGCATCATATATATATATATCACTTTACAAACTCATATACACTTAGAGACAATGGAGACAATGGAGAAAGTTCCTATCATTCAGTAGAGAATAAAGACTGCTTTCAGTAGACAACAGAGCTACGCATATCCAAAAAGAAAGGATGCACAGTTTATAGTGGGTGACCAGGTATTTCTGAAGATCTCTCATATGAAAGGAGTGATGAGGTTTGGAAAGAAAGGCAAGTTGTCGCCTATGTATATTGGACCATTTGAGATCTTGGATCAGGTTAGCAATGTGTCATACAGATTAGCTCTTCCATCGAGTATGGGGCACATACACCCAGTGTTTCACATTTCCATGTTAAGAAAGTATGTCTCAGATCCATTCCATGTGTTGCAACCCCAGGAGATTGAAATTGATGAAGCACTGTCATATGAGGAAGTTCCAGTGCAGATTATTGATCATCATACTAGACAGCTTCAGAATAAAAGCATTCCTATGGTTAAAGTACAGTGGCGTAGCAGAAGTGTAGAGGAATGTACCTGGGAGAGTGAGATTGAAATGAGGCATAGATACCCCTACCTTTTTTATGAGTCAAGTTATTTTTCCACCCTATAGCTTTTAAGTAAATTCGGGGTCGAATTTATTTCTAGGGGGGAAGAATTTAATACCTCGGCCTAAACTTGATTGAACCCTTAAAGAGGAACATTGGGGGGAAAAATTTCCTTTCTTTTTAACATTTTAATATTATGTATTTATGTATGAAATTGATAGTTATGCATGTTATATGAGTTGATTTTATGCATAGAAGTGTTTTAAAGGCTGTTAGGATGAAAACGAGAAATTTTGAGTTTTTGGTGAACTCAGGGGCAAAATGGTCATGTCACACCACCTTCGAATTTTAATAGAATTAACACTATATTTGAAGGTAGAAAAAAAATTTAGGACTTGAAAAATGATATTATTAAGTTTATTTGAATAATTATTAGAGAATTAAACCCGGTTGAAAATAGTACCCAGCAAGCTACTCAATTGAGGTGCTTGAGGTGCTTCTTTTGAACTAGGGTTATTTTGGTCTTTTCCTTTGCAATATAGAGTTATAGAGTGTATGCAGCCTTATGGAATCATTTTAGGCTTGATTAAATCTAACCATTGGATGAAAAGATGAAGAAATGGATGGTTGGATGGCTAGGTTTCACCAAAAGTAACTTAAACCTTAAGCATAGGATCATTCCTTGGATATTTAAGCTAATTTTTCCCACCCCTTCACATATTCATAATCTTCCTTATCAAAAGAATGCAGAAACTTCCTCTTTCCTCCATTGCTAGTTTCGGCCACCATTGAACACCTTCATCTTTTGTTGTTTTCTTTCAATCTTTGATGGAAATAGATTAATTCCATCATCCTAAACACTAATATAGCCATAGAATTCAAAGAAAAACTATAAAAAGTAACAATTTAATCCATTGAAGTTGTTGAAGATTTTTTGGTAAGTTGTTGGTTTTGAAGTTCTTTTGATTCAATAATGTTTATATGATATTCCTTGATGTTTATTAGTGATCAAACATATTTCGTATGGTTAGAATTCAAAAACTTGGACTGAAACCCTAATAAGAAGAACTTTGAATTAAAGTATGGTTTTGATGGATTATTTGCTTCAAATGTTGTTTATTTGATGTGTATAACATGAATTGATGGTTGAATGATTGAAACAAATTGATTTGGAAGGAAAACAAGCTTGGCCAAAAGTGAGGTGCTTAGGTTTAGGTTGGTGTTTTATGATTTTAATGAGTTTAAATGGTGGAATGAACTGTATTTAATATGAATGTGATGAATTAATGGTTAAATAATGGAAAAGAATCCATTTGAATTGAAACATGTTTTGGCCGAATGTGATGAACTAGAATAGTGAGTTGTGTTTTGATGTTTGTTAGATTTAAATGCCTAAATGTTATACATTTGATGTTTATATATGTTAATTGATGAAATGGCATTGAAAAATGGACAAAAAGAATGAATTTTATCTAAGTTGGTTAGTATGGACTTTGTTAGTTTAAGGTGTTAGCCTAATGTGATATGTTAAGTAAGGTTTGAATATGATAAAGTGTTGAAAATGATAGAAATGTATAGGTTTAAATGTATGAAAGATGATTGATTTAGGTACTTTGGAAATAATTTTGAACATGGTGTATGTTTGGTGTAGAGTGCTAAATTAAGTGTATATGAGTTTGTAAAGTGATATATATGTGATGCATATGTAAAATGTGGGCTAATGGATATGATAGAATGGACTTATAGCATAAAGGATTGAGAAATGTGTAAAAAGTGCAATGTGTGGTTAATAGTGCATACAGTGTATGCCTTGTGTGATTTGATATGTTTTTGTGTAAATAATGTGTTTTGTAATAATTTTATATCTTATTGGAGCATTATATGTGATAATAGGTGAATCATCGAATACTCCTGCTCTGAGTGTCGAGCGGCGGGCCAACTAGGGCTCGGAATCAGTGGATTTGGGGAAAAGTGCTTTAAATGTGATAGAGGTGAGTCCTTATGTATAATCATGCATGATTTGCATCATATATGTTATATTATTTCATTTGAGCTATAAAAATGAAGTTTGATACCCAAAAGTACATAAAGTGCAAATTGGCCCGTAAATAAGCCCACCGAAACGACCTAAAATGACCTAAACTTTGTCTGGCCATAAAAGGAAATCCAGAAAGCCAATTGGGCCACCACTTTGTCCAATTATCTATTCTCGACCTAAGCTTTGATATTGTACCTCATGGTCCACCTAATTCTTTTGGTAACCTAGTTAACTAGAAACCACTCAAAAACTCCAAAACGAACCCATAATTTGGAAGCCAATTGCGGCAACGCAACTGGGCCCCGTCGAGCAATTTTTTGACAACTTCCCAATTTGTTCTATTATTCTTCATATATGTATATATGATAGTTCTACAACTATATAAGGTATAAAAATGATATATTTACTGATATTTGTACACACACTCATATGATATTATAACAGGGCTATTTCGATGGTATAGCGAGTAAGTTCCATCGACTGTGTGCACACTGTGTTTTGTGGACCCTTGCTAGAGAGGGATGTTATATTCTCTAGTCGTAGGGAAAATATCCCTTACGTGGTTAATGTGTTTGTGGAGCCCTACTAGGGAGGAATGTTATATTCCCTAGTGCACTTTATGATAGTGCTGAGTACTGAATTTCATAAAAATACGCAATCCTATTATATCATATGTGTGTTATCTTGTACATTGGATACTTATTTGGATATGTATCTGGATATTTATATGGCTTCTATATTGATCTTTATACATATACTGGTTTTATCATTCATTTGCTATTTTATATTAAATTCTTCAGGCCATATATAGGCAATTACATCATTATGATCATTTACTGCATTTTTATATATTTGGATTCACTGAGTATTTTTATACTCACTCCCTTAGTGGTTTAAAAATTTTAGGTCTGCAGTGAGGCACACTTTCCATTGGCATCTCCTACTCCTGCCTTGGAAGTTTACTATTTGATCATGTAAATATCAAGGTCCAAAAGTATATGTAAATAATGTACAGTTTAGAGGTTCCATGGTACTGTAAATTAAGGATTGGCATGTACATATATGAGTGTTTGCATCTTTATAGTCCTGCATAAAGATTATGCTATGGATGTATATGATATGATATGTATGGAAATTACTGGATTTACAGATGTGTTTATATTGAGTTGATATTGGAGATCCAGAGGGATCCTTGATTTGAGATAGATGTTGAAGTATATAGTGGAAGGATTTATTGAATGCTTTTCAGCTGGGCATACTCCTTATACAACGGAGATGCTGCCCAATTTTTTTATAGAATTGTTAAGCTATATTAAGCTTGTTGTTGAATTGTATGTCATATAGTATAGTTGATTGGGTTCTTCATGGTACTGGTAGCTTAAGAAACACCCGTACCCTAGGACCATCGCGGCTCCCAAGTTAGGTTGTGACATGAACCTACTAATGTATTGTAAACGTCCTAAGAATTCCCTGATTTCTTTTGCAGTCTTAGGAGCTGGCATCTCAAAAATGGCTCTTGATTTGGTTGGGTCTACTTCTATTGCTTTCTTGCTCACCAAAAGCACATTTAGTCGGATTCAATTTTTGGTTATATTGTCTTAACCTAAGAAAGAAACGCCTTAGTGCGTCTATGTGTCCTTGTGCTATTTTGGATTTTATCACCATGTCATCAACATATACTTCCACATCCTTATGAATCATGTCATGGAAGATGGTTGTGGCCATTCTCTGATATGTTGCCCCAGCATTTTTCAACCCAAAAGGCATGACCTTATAGCAGTAGGTACCCCATTCTTCCACAAAAGCCATTTTTTCTTTATCAGGTGGATAAACTTGTATCTGGTTATTATCTGCATACAGATTAGTCAAGAAGACTACCTCAGATCTGGCCATGCAGTCCACCAGTAAGTCTATATGAGTTAAAGGAAAGTCATCTTTTCGATAGGCTTTGTTCAAGTCCCTGTAATCGACGCACATCCTTACTTTTCCATCCTTTTTAGGCACAGACACTATGTTGGATAGACATGAAGGGTGAGAGATAGGTTCAACGAAACCATTCCTTAGCAATTTAGCAACTTCTTCTTTAATCTTGAGAGACCATTCTATCTTCATCCTCCGTAGCTTATGTTTCACGGGCTTCACATCCTCATAGGTTGGAATTTTATGGACTCTATGCTTAGATTGATACCCGTCATGTCTTCATATTCCCAAGCAAAACAGTCTAAAAATTCTTGAACTATTTTGAATAAAGAAGCTTTTTCATAAAATGATGATGCAATGAATGTGATTTTCTGTCTATTATCTGTGCCAAGATTAATTGATTCCTTATTCTGTTCTTTTATTTCATTTATTTCTTTTGCCTTACTTAGTGTATTTGGGTCCTTATGACCAATAAAGTTCAAAATGCTTTGGCATGAAACCTAGGCCAGAACATGAACCCAAACTTGTTTGAGTATGATTATAAGATATGTTATTATGATTGCATGAAAAGAAAATGAGGTTTAAACTCCTTATGAGTATTGTTTTGGAATGGCTAAGTGACTTAGTGAAATAAGGACTTTGAGCATGAAAGTTACATGTGTAACTTGTTTGAAATAGGTATGTATATGTGTTGAATGTGCTATGTTGATTTGATACGGTGTCTTATCAGAGAGTTGGTATATATATAGGGGAGTCCTCCAAGGGAAAGGAAAAGGTGGGCGAGCAGTAGCCGCTCGGAGCCTCAGAAGGGCTTTTTGACTTCTTGCACTTGAGGTGGGTTTATAAATTATTGTATTCTAGTTTAAAGTACATATATTTGGACATATTATATGACCTTTGATCATTTCAGACTTATTTTAGACCGATATGGCCAAAGTTGCCCCTAAACACGCCAATCGGCCAAAATTGGGGTTACCAAAATGGCATAAAATGACCTAAAACGAAAATGGCTATAAAATTCATTCTATTAATTGGTTTGACCTCAAATCAAGCCCAATCATCCTATGTATATATATACTTGCATCTTAGGTATTAAAATTGCATCATATATATTGGTAACATATGAAACCAGAAAGTCATTGAAAATCGAGAAAAGAACCCGTAATTTGGTAAGTCGCTGCGACAGCGCAACTGGGCCCGACGGTCCAAAATTTGTAAGTTGTTTCCAATTGGTTCTATACATGATTATATGGATACATTGGCTATTTGGCACCTCATAGGGCTACTTCGATGGTGTAATGGGTAATTCCATCGACGGTGTGCACACTGGTACTACTTGCCCTAGCTAGAGATAGGGATATGGCTCTAGCCATAAGGATTGATCCTCTTTATGACATTTATATGGAAATAGAGATGTGGATAGAAATGACAGTGCTACTCAATTAATTGACCCAATCCTGTTTACCTTATGCATTTTGATCCATTCTATCATATTGTCATATCTCATCATATCTATAATTGTCTTATATCGATAACTGTCATCATACTATATTTGACTTCATATTGATAAATTGGCATCATACTTAATACTATCATAAATGATCAGATATATATCTATAAATTAGCAATGCATTTCCTGTTTATAGATCCACTGAGTATTTTATACTCACCCTTCTATGTTGAACCATTTCAAGGAAAGGAGAGTGAGACGCGGTCATCCCCGGCTACTTTTGTAATTCCAGCCGCGGAGCAGATGTATAGTCTTTTCCTAGAGTAGTATAGTTCACTCCATGATATTAGTTGTATATATATTTGAGTATGACTTGTGGATATGTAAATATATAATTGTATGTTATGATGAATGTATATGAATGTATATATTGCAATAGGGGATTTAACTGCTATAGTAAGCTCATATGATATTGGCATATGTATGAATGATATTACAGGGAACTGCCATAT
>CANXYC010724157.1:0-12537 GCA_948193065.1 Aleurites moluccanus
TAATACTAGTCATATTTGAATTGTTCATTCTCATATGTTTATATATTTTGTATATACCAAAAATGGCTTGATCAATATTCTTGGATCAAGTCCATGTATTCTTACTTGTGAAATCTGTTTGGATAATGATATATGATGATGGTCTTGCGACCAATATGTTTCCTACGAGATTGAAACCCCATGACCTATGGATAGAACGCTCTTCCCAATGAGAGTAAAGTCATTGGTCCAATGTGCACTTTGGGAACTCAGCTGGTAGAGTTCTGTACCAGTGTTCCTCCTAGAGGGGACCAGAAGCTCTAAGCGCATGCCTGGCCAAGCATGTGTGAACGTTGAGGTAGCAAGGCTACAGATACGTATGTTATGATATGTGATCAGTTCTTCAAGATGATATTTGATAATGCCATTCTTTATGGGCATTCTATGTTTTAAAAGATGAACCTGTGATTTGAATATGATATGAATGGATATAGCCAAATTATTATGAGAACCACATTTCTTTCCAGTAAAAGCCTATGACTTCTTTCATGCCTTTATGTATTATTATTTGTTCTAGACCATGATCCGATATTCAGTTCTTATAATATTAATATTCATATCTTACTGAGTTGAAGGCTCACTCCTCTTCTGTGGTTTCAGGTGATAGTATAGCTCGTGAGGGAGCTAGCAGAGAAGATCAAGCTTCTTGACTTTTTCATTCCAAAAAGCTTCATATGTAAATCTTTTGATATATAATTATGTATAATCATCAAATGGTATTATGACTCAATGTGTAATAGGAGTTTACTCTAGAGCTCCGTAGTTAGTCATTAGAGAATGATAATATTTTGATGTGTGAATTGTTACCTTTTGGGTACTCTTGTTCCTTAGTGATGTGAGATGTATCTTTTGATCATTAAGGAACATGAGAATATTATTAGGAAATGGTATAGTAAAGAAATGATTTATGCTTGAATGGAATATGATATGATATAGCATGTTATTATATTTGATATGATGTGTATGAGATTCAGGTTATGGAAGTTCTACGGGTTTATGGTGGCCTTAAGCCTACCCTTGCCCTAGGACCGTCGCACCACTGGAGTTGGGGTGTGATAATTTATTTCCAAGCTTATATCTTATTGCTTACCATTGATAGACATTCTTTCATCGATTATTATTTATCATTGATTTGATTGTTACCTGTTCCAAACTCCCAAAGATATTTGGTGTGCAAATTAATTAACCTTTGACAAGAAAATTTGAAATGCTAATAACCATTCATTATATTTGTTGATACTTGACTTCCATTGATAACCTTTATTATTATATATTTTTATGTCAAGTTTAATGATGTATACATGCTCACTGAGTATTTTATACTCGCCAAATAGTGGTTTATAATTTTTACAGGGATGAGATACAGGAATTTGATTCCAAGTCAATTTATTTTCCGACTTGGGATGTCAAGTACATCGAGGTAGAATATTATTCACTAAAGGTTATAAGTGTCCACTCAAAGAGCTCCATGGTACTATGTATAATTTGATGATTGAGTACTATAATGATGTATGAACATTGAAATAATTGATAATTCAGTGGCATTAAAATGTCATGTGTAATGTATAATGACTGATAATAACAATGATAGTGAAGTAATAGAGACAGTGATACTGAAATATGTTAAAATGAAATTCACATGTTTTAAAAGAGATTTAGAAGTGCTATGTATGTTTGTGAAACTGTGAAGATGAGGGTATAAGAATGATAAATTATTGGGAGTGCGAAAATAATTTTAGTGCAGGCTGTGAAATTTTTATAGAGACCTGATTTTAGATCGGGAATAGCATTAAAATTATAAAGGAAACTTTGGCAAATTTTTTGTAAAATTTATAAGTAATAAATGGAATTTAAGCATTGATGAATGAATTAAAATTGATTGAATGATTAACAAATGGATTGTTCATGGATTCTACGGGTTTTCGAAGACCTTAAGTCTACCCGTACCTAGGACCGTCGCGATCCAAAAGTGGGTCATGACAGCAACCCACTTTGGGTATGGTCCAAAACAAAATAAAATTATCATTTTTTATGCCAAAGTTAACTGACTCTCGCTTGCAAAATTGAAAATCTATAAATGCGGCTTAGGCAAAAATTAGAGTAGTTCGGCGAGTCGAAAACCCAAAAAGATGACTTGAACAAAAACTAGAGCAATAAAAAAAAAGAAGAAAAAGAGAAAAATAAAGGAAAAAGTCTCATTTTGACTATCCTATCTAACAAAATCATCATCCCATTTATCATGGATTTTTGTCTCATTTCAATCAAGCAAGTCAAATTCACGTCTCGTTCATTCCTATTCAAAAAAAAAATCAGTAACAAAAAAAAAAATCAGCTCCCATATCGTTTTATTCAAATAATAAAGTCCAAACCAGTGTCAAAATATCAAAGTCAAATAAAATTCTATCTAATCCTAGGAGGATAGAAGCAAAAAAGAAATGCAATAATCCTAATTACAAGTCCTCCTCCTCCTAGAATGGATATCTTTGTCATCGTTTGAGTCATCTGAGTTATCATCAGCAGGTCTCTTACCAAGCGCTTTATTAGAAGCTCTATTTGCAGTCATCGTCTCCACACCTCTAGTGTCAACAGTCTCTTTGTTCGTCTTCATCACCTCTGTTACTCCACCAGCTGATGTTTCTGTAATAGTCATAACTCCGTCGTTCGTCTCTATCTCTGCCTCTAAACAGACATCCAACAGTCAGATAAAAAACTAGTGCGAGCATCTTTAACTTCTGCCTCCTGGAATCCTCAAGGTCTTGAATCTCAGTAATCATTGCAATAAGGTCAACTCTATCTCCATGAACCATGGAAATAGCCAAATCATATCCCAAACCAAGCAATTTCCTAAAAGATATGAAATGCCCAACCCTAGACTCCGGAACAGCTAAAGCAGCATCCAAGTTGCTGCCTATAATAGAACTAAACTCCTCAAAGGTAGGGAACATCTCCTCCATAGTAGCCCCAAAATGACATACATGATCCACATGATCCCAAAAGTTCACATAGGTATCCAGAAAGTCCCAGTCCACTTTTATTCCCCTTAAGGTCAAAGTGGAACTGATCTCATACCTACCTAAATTAATTTGGTCAACATTATCCAAGTTCTTAGTCCATAGAAACATATAGTCACTAAAGCAGGGTTCCATTAGGAAAAAATATTATCTTAAGAATGCAAGGAAAATTTAAAGTAAAACTCTGAAAATAAAAAGGACAAGTTAATAATTATTTTCACAAAGCAAAAAAGGCTATATATAGGCAAAAATTTGATTTGAAACGAACTAGGCTCTGGTGGCAGCCTGCTTTGGAGCTGGCAGCACCGCCCAAACATCTTGGCGGTAACACCATGCCTAGCTGGTAGCGCTACTAGCTTCACAAGCTGCCCTTGGTGGCAACTTCTCTTGATGGTGGCGGCAACAGCCCTTCAGTAAGATGGCCGCTCCTTTTCTTCTTATTGGCAGCTTTATTTTCTTGAATTTTAAACCGTAGGACTCCAAAACATAATTTATAAGGCATTTTAAGACATGCTTGTATCAAAGTTGCAAAAATTTTGCATGACAATATAAAAAACATCAAGTTGCATAAAAATCCATTTCAAATAGAGAATGCATAGCCGTCATATCATGCATACATCTATCATCCATGAGAACATAAGCATCATATACAATTCAAAAAAGTTCAAAAAGTTTAGAAAACATAAGTAGAATCAGAATCTTAGTCTCTCCTTCTCTAGTCGCGAGGGTCCTCCTGCTGACGGGCTCGCTTGTCAACCTCCATCTGAGATAGTAAGGAGGTAATAGCCATCTCCTTCTGGTGCCCCATCCGATAAGTTCGCCGAATATAGCCAGTGGGAACCTACATTTATGCAAGGAATAGTCTAAGCAACATAAATTACCAAAAGATCATTTTCAGAGGTAAGTAGAAGGCACAAACCACAATGTTCTTAGGGAAGCATAGGGCAAGAGGATGAACTATATATGAAATATGGTAAGTCCTCATCTGACCATAGTCTCCCATATAAGGAATCTCCTCGATAATCTCCAAAAAAGGGTTAAAGGCAACCTCCTTTCTGTTTCCCATACTGGAACTTGGATCTCCGGCTACTGAAGGAGCCATAGTAGATGCTCATGTACTATGAATGTCAGGTTGAGCAGAAGGACCAGTAAAACAAGCAACAAGTCGACATGGATCCCTAACACAACCTATCAGTCGAGTATGGCAGAACTCCATATAAGGAATCTCAAGCTCAAGAAACAAAAGCATGGGTGAACTAGCATAGGACTCCTCTGAAGTATGGATATTAAAATCCCATCTCATATCAACTGGATGATGTTTAGGGGTAGCCCACTTTCCCATTGTCTGAACTCTGACTCGTTCCCCCAAATAGTACAATCTGTAGAATGGAAAGCGAAGCAGCACACGAGAAAATGACATGAGATAGCAGTTATACGACATAGCCAACATCATTTCAAGCCTGGTCGCAAAAGGGATCATCTGTCTCTGCACAAGCAAGCCATGGTCAGAACCTCAAGTTAGAACTAAAAGAAGGTAAAAGCATAAAATACTTGGGAAGGAGCCAGACTACCAAATAATGCCCCGACAGTGCGAAAGTCACGTCTGGGCTATTTTGTCCTATGTTCCCTATTCTACCACACTCCAACATGAAACACATCCAGTAGAAGAGCATCAAACATAGAAGCAAAAGTGGGAAAATACTCATAAGCCCAAAGCTGAAAGGTGGCAAGAACAATCATAACAAGCAAATAGTCAGACAATCAGACAATTAACCAAGCAGACGGTCAGAAAAATAGCTAGTCAGATAAGCATACAGTCATACAAGAAGATGGTCAGACAAATAGACAATCAGACAAGTAGACAGTTAGATAAATAGACAGTCAGATAAGCAAACAGTTAGACAAGCAGACAGTCAAACAAGCAGAGAGTCAGACAAACAGACAGTCAAACAAGTAGACAGTCAGACAAACAAATAGTCAAACAAGCAGACAGTCAGACAAACAGACATTCAGACAAGCATACACTGTTTTGGAGCAGAAAATGACAAAAAATGCATGAAAGAAAAGAGCAGAAGAAAGAAAAAATACCTCGATCCTTCCAGCCTAAAAGATGTGCTCCTCAGGCTCTTATAACAAATCCTTGAGATTTTCATTCTCTCATAGAGCCTCATAGCTTCAGTGTCCCCTAGTTGGAGTATAATCAGCTTCGAAATCCATAAAGAAATTTGAGAGAAAATCTAGAGAAATAAGCTTTAAAGAGAGAAGCAAAAAGAAGAAATGAGAGAAGATGAAGAGAATGGGAGGGTGAAACCCTATTTATACCTTTTCTTTTAAAGAATCTCCATAATTACTATCATGTCCTTTCACAGCTCAGAAAAGCTCGGAATTGCGATATCATATCCATTTTAACTCATAATGCAGCGCCGTCTATGCCATCAAAACTGCATGACTTTTCTCTATTTTTAGAGCTAACATTTGCCCAAATTAGACAAGGGACGCTCCTGTAATTCAAAAAATACCAGAAATAGAAAAATACTGAAAAAATCAGAAAAAACTCAAAATTATCATAACAGATCAACACATTAACAGACACTTCAAAATGCAAGCAGAATGCACAAATCTCATTTCAAGCAGAAAGAAACTCACATGGTTCACTACCATCACCTTTACCCTTCAAACTTGGGTAAAAGCAATGAGGGGCAGCTGTGAACACGTGATTTTGCTCCCAAGCATACTCAAGTCATGCAAGACTAATTAGCAATCGACTGGAGATCAAAGTCAACTTTGAATACAGACAAATCGGACTGTGCCAAGATAATCGATGTCACCAGAGATCAAACCACTTTGAATCGGGAGAATCATACCAGATAGGCATCAATATGAAGATGGTGGCACTTAAGCTAGGCCTTGGCGGTGCCGCCAGTGGGCTGCAGGCAAGTCACTGTCGCTAGCCAAGTTTCCTCCTGCCGCCAACATGCTTGCCCTTTACCGCCAAACTTCAATCCGTGAATCCCACATCGGATTTCAATATGGTTTTCCCTCAGAATTTTTCCTATAAATAAATGGCTCAATTTCACTTCAAAGGTACACCGACTCTCATTGAGTTACATAATAACTAAGTCAAATTTTCCTTAATTGGTTCTCCTTTCTCCCTCAATACTCAGCTTTCTCTATTATAAGCAATTCAATTATATTTGATATCAAACCGATTTCTCCAACTTTCTTTGAGTGGGAGGAATAGAAGACCTAGAGCGATCTCTCTTTGAGTCAATCTAGAAGCAATAACTCGAAGCACGTTGTAGTATTGTCACAAATCAAATCAAAGTATGTCGTAGTACTAATCCTACTCAATAAAAGTGGAACTCTGATTCGGGCAAATCCAAAGAAGTCGTCTCCCTCAAACCAAGGTATCATATTTGTATCTCAAAATTAATTGATATAAATCAATTAAAAGAACCACAAAAACAATACTTTTTTAAAATCGAATCAAACCCTCTTCGCAATAAGGGAGAACTACATGAGTTTTGATTCTCATTCGATGGAATATGCAGACAAGCTGTTTCATAACTTCAAATCAAAAAACACCAAAAACTCTCATTTTTTCTTAAATTAATATGTTATAATGTTTGGAAAATATACAGATAACCTAGAATTTTCATTGAGAGTTAAAGTTAACATCTCTTATTATTGGCTTGTTGATGTAATAAAAACTCTTTTACTTTCTGTTTCTTTACTTTATGAATGTTATATTACTTATTTTATTATATTCATACATTGTATAACTTGTCATCCTTATACTTGTTGATAAAATTTAATTTTTATAAATCAATTATTAAATAAAAAGTCAAAGTTTGAGTTATTGTAAACTGAAAATCTAGTCTTCGAACTCAATCTTTATTCGAAGGTCTAGTAATTTTATCATTATGCTATAAATTGGAGTTAAAATGATTTTTTTTTTCTTTTTTCCTTTAAAAATGAAGGTGATGACTATAAAAATAAATCTATTAAAAATGAAGATGATAACTATAAAAATAAATCTATTTTTTTCGGACAGAAAGAGTATTATTAAATTTTTTTTAACACTGATTAAAAGGTGAAATAGATTATATTATTGCTAGTTATACAATAGCAATTCTATTATGCACTTCTTAATATGCATTTTTATTTTAATATTTTTATTTCATTTATTAATTATGTTGGTATTATTTGATATATATTTTTTTATTAATTTAAATAAATATACTCAATTAAAATTTAAATTTACAATATTCCAATTAAATGAGCAATTTCAATATTATTAAGGCGAAATTAGTTGATTTATGATTATGAATAAAATTTGTCATTTTTTTTCCTTCCCCTTTTAATATAGTGATTTTTCAAGTGTCAAAATCAGAAACCAAACTCCACTTTTCAGCTACTGTCCTATAATAGAATTTTTTTGGCTTGATGATTCATTATTTTTTTTTATGACAACTAAATTATTTATCACTTAATTTTAAGTTCATCTAATGCATTTGAAAATTATAGCTGAGTAGGCGAATCTCCTATTCTCCTCGAGTAGAGACCGACCGAAAAAAAAAACTTAATCAAAACTATTTCGACTGAACCTATCTTTGCTTCATCTTCCTCGTCGTGGAACGAAACAGGTAAGAGTAACACATATGATCTCAAAATTAAATTATAATAAAAATGAATTGCAGTAAATTTATGTATCAATCATACTAATTATTAAAATAAAATTAAAAATTAATTAATTGTAGTTAGACGTTGCCATCCAATGGAAAAATTAACTATATAATAAAAAAATGTTTTTGAACAAAGTGAATTGGTACTACGTTCACAAATTCTTATCTTTTTCTTATATGACATTGTTTATATTGAAAGAGAAATAGCATGTCTTATTCGTATACGCCATGTGTATGCGCGACAATGTCAAAGATATAAAGTCACAAGCCTGCATTCGGCATGTCGGTGGTTTTTTCCCCCCTCTTTTCTTTTCTTTTCCTTTGTAAATTGACAAATTTATATCTATAATATAAAAAATTATTCAGAAAATGTTTCTATTTATTAATTTTTATAATAATTAAATTTATAAGAAATCACTTTATTAATTTTTTATATTATTATATTTTATAAATTTTAATTAAAATTTATACAAATAAATATATATAATATATATTTTTTATAATAAATTTGACACATTCATTTATTTATATTAATATTTTAACACTATCAAAAAAAAAAATATTAAAATTTAAGATTAATTAAAAAATTCATAAATTATAATTTGAACACGAATTTTAATTTTGACATTTTGGATAAATATCTACTTACAATATAATTAAGTTGACCTGATAATTATTATTA
This sequence comes from Aleurites moluccanus, assembly GCA_948193065.1. Taxonomy (NCBI): domain Eukaryota; kingdom Viridiplantae; phylum Streptophyta; class Magnoliopsida; order Malpighiales; family Euphorbiaceae; genus Aleurites; species Aleurites moluccanus. Next base: position 8,418 of record CANXYC010724157.1, read on the forward strand.
TTATTATTATTATTAAGGTAAATTATAATTTAGTTCCTGAGTTTTGACTTTAACAACGAAGTGATCCCTATATTTTGAGAAATACATGATTTAATCTCTGTATTTTGACACCGTAAAATTATTTAGTCCTTCCGTCTATTTTTACCGTTAAATGCTTGTAAAAAAACTAAAATACCCCTCTTTCATCCTTAAATTTTCTATCCCACCCATCTAGATATGGAGAATTCAATTTTTATAATTGGTTTGTTTATTGAAACTGTTGCTATTCGATATGGATATAATTGTCGGTGGAGGATTGCTTGCCATTAATAATTCTGATCTTTACCATTCTAATTTTTTTTTTCAATTTATCAAAATCATAAATCAAATTTAAAATTGAAATCAAAACTCATATACAATATTGCAATTTCTAAATTTACATTGCATTCTCAAATTAAAAACTGAAAGAATAAAATAAAAGAAAAAAATTATAGAAAACCAAAGCTTTGGCAGTGGAACCCAACAATCGCACATTCGTTGTCTACGGCGATGATGCTTAATAAGCAGCGAAGCACAGATGATGAAATTGCATAAATAGAGAGAGAAAAATAAAGAGAAAGATAAAGAGAAAAAGGAGAGAAAGATAGTATACTTCATCACCAGCAAATGGCAAAGAGCAACAAATTCACAATAAATTTTCAAACTAAAATTTACTCAACATGCTGTAAGGATGAAGAAAAAATTAATAAAAATCTTCAAATTGTATCCTCAATATGCAAATTCAGAGTCACACCCAATTACAAACAATAATTTTCAAAAAATTACAACAAATTAATTTACAATCACCAAAGCAAAACCCATAAAATATCAATTAAATCTGAAAAAAAAAAAATTGGCCAAAGAAAATGGAACTCAAAATCTTGGCTCCAATGAAAACACTCACACCCAAACCCAAACCCAAACATCCTTGCAGGTCTTTAACCAAAAAATTTGTCACAGAGTAAAAAACCCAACAACGATTTTGAAAATTATAATCTTTAACCTCTTTGATAACACGAGACAAAGGCAGAGAAGGGTGGTCTCTGTCTCTCTCAATGATATGTTACAAATACAATTTCAAAAGAAAAACAGAGAGAGAGAGAGAGAGTGAAACAAATTAAAGAAGGATCGAGTCAATTGTTCCCCCAATTTTCATGCTCTGTTTTTGGATTCCTTCGAGGTTGGATTTGGGCATGCAATGGTGAAGATTGGACAGACGATGATGAAGGATTGAGCCGCCAGTGAAGACTACACTACTATTCATCTCCAACGAGATGAGTCTTCTTCTCCAACGATGGTGACTGCACTGCTTTTCTTCTCCAATAATGGTCGTCTTCTTCTTTAATTTTTTTCTTTTTTTTTATTCATTATATATATAATATATATATTAGGGCAAATTTGTTGGCAGAAATGTAAGCATGAATAGGAATCTCACCAACACTGACAATGGTATTTCAGGTATAAAATTTATTTTCATTTTATTTTTATTTTTTTTAAAATTTAACAGAAAAATTAAAAAAATTAACAGAATGACTAAATAGTGTAACAGAGATAAAATATAAGGATGTAATCATGTATTTCTCAAAATATAGGGATCACTTCGTTATTAAAGTTAAAATTCAGGGACTAAATTGTAATTTGCCCTTATTATTATTATTATTATTATTATTATTTTGCTACTTAAGATCTGATTGTTATATTAAAAGAAAAAAAAAAAAAAAAAGGTTGAAACAAAAATCCTCTCTCATATATCTGGCCACGCCATGACTGCTGCTTCCAAGAACCACAACCACCACCGGCCACACAAAAACCCTAACCCAATACCAGCACCATCACACCAGCTAATATCCAAATTTATAAAAACATGGTCCACAGTCACTGGTTACAGCCCTTCGATCTCTGCTCTTTGCCATTTTTGGATTTTGTCTTCATTCTATCAAGCAGCTAAAGCAAAACTCCAAAGAACTCAAAGTTCCTCCAAAACAAAAATCAACCCAATACAACTACCTCTCTATATATGAGTGCAACTTTGCCAAAAAATATAGAGAAAGATTTATATAATAAAAATGGGATTTGTATGGACCTAATTAAGACTTGTTAGGGTTTTAGGTCAAACAATATGCTATTACTTGAAGTATTATATCCTAAGTATCTAATTTGAAATACCTAACATGTTGCCTCTAGCTAGCATATATAAGATTACACTAGGGTTAAACTAGTTAATGGGGCCCACTACAGAGGTCTATTATCTATTATGACTTATATTAGAACATATATTAAGATTATATAATATACCCAACAATCTCCTTATATGTTCTACATATAATACTTTTCAATAAATAGATAATATAATGTTCAAAACAAAATATTGAATCATCATATTATAAAAAAATTCATTACTTTAAAAAATGAACTCTTTAAGCACACTATCAATTTTAGAAACAAACTAAACTCAAGCAATTAAATTAAATATATTTGAATAATAAGTATACCAACATAGAGTTTTAGAATTTAACTAAACTCGATCAAAATGAGCATTTTCACTTGTAAATGAACTATTTATTCAACTAAAAGAAAATATAATAGTCTCCCACAGTCCAGAGCTATAGAAGAATTATTCATCAAGTAGATCATCCTCATCAGAAGTCCAGTTCAGCTATGTTCCTTCATTTTCATCATTTCCTGTAAGTTACCAAATATGAATTTCATATGAATCCAATTATTTGTATAACACTTTAAGGTGTCTAATTCATCTAAAAGAACTTAGCACAATACCACAATGACTGAAAATAATGATATATTAATGTCAATTAAGCATCAATACCAACAATACATTAATGTCAATAATAGTATGCATCAATGTCAAAACCAACAAGTATCAATGTCAAATTTCTTTATAAGAACAAGACATAAATAATTTCTTTTTCAAAAGAACCATTTCATGTTTTTATGTGGAATGTTACAGCTGCCAAGTTCAAATATAGTTGAGTTGTATCATCAAGTATGGAATGATACAACCACACAGGACAAAACATCCAAATGAAAATAAATTATCTCATCAAATGTGGAATGAGACAAATCGCCCAAAAGGATATATCATCAAATGTGGAATGATATATTAACAACTATAAGTATCGAAACATTATCAAGTGTTTATCTTAATCACTAAAGGGAGATTCGAAAATTCAAAATAACACAGATGTAGGTTAATACTTGTCTCATATAGCTTTTAACCCCATTTCCCCCACAATTTTGAATATTCAATCTTTGTTTAAACCTTTTGTGAGTGCATCTGTAATATTATCCTCCGATCGCATATCAACCAAAGTGATAATACATTGTTCTATAAGATAATTCACCGTTGCATGTCTCAGCCTAACATGCCTCCTCTTACCATTAAAGAGTAAGTTTTTCACTACTGAAACTGTAGCTTGATTATCACAAAACAAACTTAAAAAATTAATTTTTAGACAATTCAATAGAATATCTAGGATCAGATCTCTTATCCATTCTGCTTCTCCTCCTGCCGAAGCTAGAGCTAATAGTTCTGATTCCATAGACGACAAAGCAATATAAGTCTGTCTTTTGGATTTTCATGCCACAGCTGCTCCACCCAGTGTAAAAAATATAACCACTAGTAGATTTATTGTCTTCAAATTCTGAGCACCATGATGCATCAGAAAAACCTTTCAAGATAGGAGGATGACTATTATAGTATAAAACATAATTTAAAGTACCCTTAAGATATCTCATTAGCCTCGTTAAGGCATTCCAATGCTCTTGACTAGTATTACTAGTGAAACGACTCAGCATGCCAACTGTAAAGGCTATGTCTGGTCTAGTGCAAATCATTGTATATATAAGACTACTAATCAGTTTGGAATAATGCAACTGATTCACACTAGCTCCTTCATTAGGGCTTAGTCTTTTAGTAGGGTCATATGGTGTCTCAGCCACTTTGCACTCATTGTATCCCCATTTAGAAAGTAGTTTCTCAATGTAATGAGCTTGGTTAAGGGTGATACCTTGCCCTCGAAAACTTATTTTCATTCCAAGAATGGTGTCTACTACACCAAGATCTGACATGTTAAAAGTTTTAATT
>CANXYC010724239.1:0-10558 GCA_948193065.1 Aleurites moluccanus
TTTCAATTCATATTATGCATATTCATCATTAATCCAACACCTTAATAACTTTTATGCACCTAGTTAACATTTCATATTAAACATATACCATAATCCAACTTATTTCCAAAATACTCAAATCTTCCATACTTTACACATTTAAACCTACACATTTTCATCATTTCTAACACTTATTCATATTCAAACTTAACTTTGTAAAACTCGTTAGTTTAACACATTAAACTAACAACTTCAAACTTTTACAACTTAAGCAGAAGTCATTCTTTTTCTTCATTTTTCAATGTCATTTTATCCAACAACCTATATAAACACCAAATGAATCACATTTAGGCATTTAAACCTAATAATCAACAAAACACATTTCTCCATTTTAGTTCCTCACATTCGGCCAAAACACTTTACAATTCAAATGGATTCTTTTCTTCAATTTAACCATCAATTCATCATTTTCATACCATTTACAACTTATTCCATCATTTAAACACCTAAAACACCAAAATGCACACCAAACCCTAAGCACCTTAAGCTTCGACCAACCCATTTCATGCTCCAAATCAATTTGTTTTCATTATTTAACCATCAAAACATGTTATACACATCAAATTAACAACATTTGAAGCATTAAACTCATCAAAACTAAACTTTAATTCAATGTTCATCATATTAGGGTTTCATGCATCAATTTGCATTCCAACCATACAAAATGGATTCTAATCCATAAATAATATCAAGGAACATCATATAAACCTTATTGAATCAAAAGAAATAAAAAACTAACAACTTACCAAAAATTCTTCAAAATCTTCCTTAAATTAATTTGTTCTCCAAATGAGTTTTTCCTTTGATTTAATGGTTGAAAAAGTGTTTAGGATGATGTTTACTATCTAATTCCATCAAAATATGGAAGAAAACTATAAGAAATGGTGATTTGGTGTGATGGTCGAAACTTTAAAGGCTTAACAATGGTGTTTGCTGCAATTTTCTGTTAAGGAAGATGATGATATATGAAGTGGTGGGAAATATCTATTCAAAATATAAAAAAAAAAAAAAAATGATCCAATGGTTTAGGTTTATGGTAACTTTGGTGAAACCTAGCCATCCAACCATCCATTTTTCTTACTTTAATTCTATTTGTTCATCCAAAGTCAACAAAAGATGGCTAACACATGCATTTGCCACACCAAATCAAAAACTAATGGCAAAAATCCAATACATCAAGCTTATGATAGCAAATTAGCAACCTACTGATCCAACCGTCGATTTTTCCATCATTTGATCCAATGGTTGGATTTCATCAAGCCTAAATTAATACCATAAGGTTGCACACATTCTATAATCCCATATTACGAATGAAAAGACCAAAATTCCCTTAGTGCAACCCTAAGCACCTCAAGCTCCTCAAGCACCTCAATTGAGCAGCTTACCAGGAACTGTTTTCAACCGGGTTTATTTTTTCGTATATTATTCAAATAAACTAAATAATGCCATTTACATTCATTTTTATTCTCTTCTTTCTTCAAATATGGTGTTAAATCCATTAAAATCCGAAGGTGCTGTAAAATGACCATTTTGCCCCCAGTTCACAAAAATTTCAAAATTTCCCGATTTCATCCTAACAGCCTTTAAATCACTTCTATGCCTAAAATCAAGTCATATAACATGCATATATATATATCATTTTCATGCATAAATACACAATAACATCATGTTATAAAGAAAACTAAAATTCCCCCTTAAGTCCCTCTTTAAGGGTTCCTATAGGGTTTAGGTTGAGGTGTTACAAAAGTGATGATAGAAATGAAGAGAACAAGGTAAATACTCCACTTTTCCATTAATTAACTAAAGAAATTTGCAAGAAATGAAGAAGAAAATGGAGGAAGAAGAATGGGAAGGTGGTTCGGCCACTTAGAAGAAGAAGAAGAAAGATGAACAAATTTGGCGAAGTAAGAAATAAATAGAAAAAAAATCATATTGGCAAATTACAACTTAATCCTCAAACTTCCATATATTACACTTTGGTCCAAAATCTTCTGTAATTTATTCTGTCAATTTCGTCAGGATTTAGAATTTAAAGTGGGGAGTTAATAGGCTTATTTTAATTTATACTTATTTATAAAAATAGTTTCGGAGTCATTATGTAACCCCGACGAACCCATTTCCACTATTCACCTTAAACTTCCATTTATTTACGATTTTGTCATTAGTTACTTTTTCAATGTTCCTAAATGATTTTCACTTCTTTCTTTTTACCAAAATTATACATATTTTATGGTGATCTTTTACCCCCAGGTCAACTTCAGAAATTTTTCTGTTGATCGGACTACTAATTTCTCTGCAGTGTTCCTGACATCGCCGCCTTCCGGAAAAGTAACAAATTCGCTTTCTAACTATGTCTCTAATATTATTTCCCATCATTTCAAGACTCATGAACCACATACTGAGAACTAAATCATGCATGTGAGTTAGAAATTTATAGGGAGTAAGGTCCTAGCCACACGGTCTAATTAACCGTATGACTGTATTGATTAGCATGCTACCAGTCTATAGCCTCTACCCATTTATTATTGAATTTTGCTTATCTGTCATTGCTCTAAACTGAACCTTTGTATACTGCACCTTAGCTGATTATTTGCTATATTTATTGCAATATATTTTTTTACCTGTTATCTTTGGATAATTTATTTCATTTATTGCTCTTACTTATAACTATAGTATTTTCGACATTCCTATCCATTGTTCACTCCAATGGCTATGATGAATTTTTTTTTTTTTTTTTTTTTTTGCTTCTGATTTTATTGATTATCTATTATAAAATTGACTTTCCTTGTGAGCCTACCTAACTTCACAAGTAAGGTAATATATATGTATCTCACTGAGAATTATTTCTCACTCTGTGGTTATTACTGTTTTTCAAGGACGAGATAAATAGTTGTGGTTCCGACTTTTCTTCTTCAGCTGGGAACATCCTTTATCTATGTAAAGAGTTTATCAATGATCCTTTTTTTTTTATTTTAGTGCTCCATGAGATTTTTAGATGGTTTTAGTAATGTTATTGTATATTAAAAATACTGATAATACTGCTATTAAATAAAGACTGTAAAATATACATAACTAATATTATCTGAAATATAAAATGAGTGATATTTATTACTCTGATATTTTTATTGAAGTGTTAGACAATATTGAAATGGTGAAATTGATGATATAAGGAGGAATTGTTGGGAGTGTAATTTTTTTGGAGGCTGGATAATTTTAAAAGACTCGATTTTGAGTCGGAAATAGGGTGAAGAATTTAAAGGAGACTCTGACGAATTTTTTATAAATTATGATAATATAGATTTTACAGATTATAGGTAGCCTTATGCTTTCCTATATTTTACAACCGTCACATTTCAAAAATGATGATGCGACAAAAGTAAAGACTAAGAATTTTTTCACTAAAATATATATTTTCTCAAATAATTAAGATCCCAAATTATTCTCTTATCATGCTATAAAGAGTGATTTCCCAAAAAAAATTCGAGAAACCTCTTGTCATTGTTCCATTTTATCCAATAAGTTTTTAACGCTGTTGATTTATTATAATAGAGTCTACATATTTTTGTTGTCACTTTGGTTCAACTTGATTTGAAAAGGGGAATAGGTTAGGGTTTGCTTTGGAAAGAAAAGGTTGTGATTTGAAAGAGTAGAGCAATTGATGATAAAGAGAAATGAGAAAGTAAATAGGGTGAAGGGAGCAGGAAATCATGCGATGTCGAGGAAAAAGAGAGAAAAAAAAGAGACTATGATAGATAAGTAATATAAAATTAAATTATTAATAGGATATGAAAAATTATAAAGATGACTATAATGGTAATATTAATGTAATATTAATAATATTAGTGTGACTAAAAATAAAAATATTAGTGCGAAATTAACCTTAACAACGAGAATAAAATCAATACCATTTTCCCGTCAATCAAACAAAGCATAACCCATTTTATTGTACCTTCCCTAGCCAACAAGTAAAAGAAAGTCCTAAAACAAAATACAAAAATGAGTGGTACACAGCATGAGAGCTCCAAGTCACATTCCAAGTTCATACAAACACATAATTAAATAATTAAATTAAACTAAATAAATAAATAATTCCACTACTTTTATTTTATTGCCATATTTCTTGGCCTCGTAAACAACAAATTAAACTAACATTAACAGAATAACCCTTCAAAAATCCCCACGATTCCCGAGAAAGTCACGAAACAAACACAACTTTTTGTCTTAAATCATTATAAACCACAAGGCATCTCTTACCAAACAATGCTCTCCTCTTCCTCTACTACTATGCTCTCTGTTGCTTTCTCTCTGTAGAACTCGTCATCTCACTCGCTCCGATCCATGGCCGATTCCACTCGCCGGAAATCGAGTTCTCAGACACGAAAGCTTTCCTGGTGTTGTTCCTTAACTGGTCATCCGCCTAGTCCTGAGAATCCTGTAATAATAGCTAAAACTCACCGTAAAAAGCTTGAATCCGTCTCCAAACCCACTTCAAACTCGGTTCCCAACTCACCACTTAGCTCCAAATCCGGAATATATTTCGTGGGTAGAATCGACCCCCGACGGATCCTCTCTCCTGGCCGTGTCTCCCCTATTGATTCTGACCCAACCGTCGATTCCATCCATGACATTATCCCTGACCCGTCTCCACCCGTTGATTCAGCTCCGAAATCAAGATCCCACTCTTTCCGGCGCAAGAATGAGGGCTCTTTATCAAATTCGGGTTCGGGTTCAGAGCCGTGTGGAGGCGTGTTTGATGTGAGGCTGAACTTGAGGGGGAAGAAGGGGGCGGCTTTAGTGCTAGAAACGAGTTCGGAGGTTCTAATTGCGAATTCGGAGTTTTTCGCGGGGTTAATTTTAGAATATCGAAGAGGTTTGGGTTCTACAAGTGATAATAAAATTAATAATGATTCTTTGAAGATGTGTAGAATAGAGGTGCCTGATGTGGAGAATTTGGGGGTTTTTAAGGACACAATTGAGCTAATGTTTGAGGAGGATATTGCTAAGAGGCTCTTCAAAATTGGGGTTTACAGAGCCATTGATATACTCGAGGTTAGTTTTTTATGCTATTTTTTTTATATAATATATATGATTTCTATGTTTTTGTTTCTGGATTTTGCTTGAAATGTTGTTTACTCTGTATAGAATAATACTTTTGGGACCTTATATATGGACATGCATTTGTTTTTTGGTTAGAGTGGGTGGTGTTTCTAGTTGGAATATATGATAATTCAGTTTAGGGAAGAGCATTTAATGTGAAATTTGTTTTTATGCATTTTATGATTTAAGTATGTGTACTTGTATCCTAATCCACTGGCATGGCTGTGATCCTAGTTGTTTATTCTTATAGCAAGATTTTGCGCCATAGAGTTAATCCTTAAGTGGCTTTGATCAAGGGTATTTGTTCTAGTTCAGGTTGCTTTCTCATTTTTCCCACATTTTATGTATCATTATCAAATATTTGATTTTAAAGAGTGAAGAGGAAAGCAAGCAGTACCGAGCTAATGTGTCCTGCTTTATCGCTTTCTATTGTGAATACATTATATCGTAACAGTAGCTACACACCATGGTATATAAAGTTAGGGGAAGAGACAAAAACTTAAACAAAATGGAGGGCTAGTGACCAAAAATTCAATCCATAGGTATAATTTTCAATTGTGTCCTATGTTTTGTTCCTTTTCAATGATACACAACCTTCTGCATTGGTATCAATATGAGCAGGCCTATATTGGCAAAATAAGTCTGCAAATGCTCTCAAATTGTTGACACGATATATAAATTAAAAAAATCTTTTGGCTCAAGTAGAACAAATTTGGTACAGATTACTGATCAATGACATGTATTTTGGTCCAATAAATGTGAACCAATTCTCTCAATTGCTAATGTGACACCCTCATATATATTTTGGATCAAAATCTTCTAGAAGCATTGTCACAAATCTTCTCTAGGCCTGCTATAGTTGATGCTGATATTAAAAGTTGTATGAATAATTAACATGATATAAAACATTTGACCATAATTGAAATTTAGACCTAAGATTTGAATTTTTCTGGTCATTAGGCCTCAAATGGATCATAGTATCTCTAATATTGAATGATAAGTTGCTTGTATGATAATACAAGAAGCTTTAAAGTAAATGAATGATCTCAATTTTGAGAAGGAAAAGATGGCATCAATTGAAGATAAATTGAGGAAATGCTGTCAAAGAAGGGTTTAACCTTCTTTGAAATACTTTTAGCCTAAATTTCTCAAATTGATATTGCTATCAATTTCTGTCCCAAATTAATGAATTATAAACCATAACAAATAAATTTGCAACCACATATCACAAGCACATTGAGTTTTCATTTGCAGTTAGTGCACAGAATGCATGAGATCCTCATTGCATTTTTGCTACTGGGTACTAATGGTTTATATTAGTGGTGAGCAATGTAACATGTTGATACCATGTGGATTTTGGATTGCATTTGTGAAATCTACATGGAATATAGACAGCTGATGCTTAGATTACAAAATTTATTCTTAAATTTCCACTTACTAACATATGAAATAAGTTTGGCTCCCAAAAATTATTTCACAATATTTTCATTTCTATGATTGGATGAAAATGGAGGGAGGTGTCTAAAGTGATGCTGATTTGATGGCATGATTGGTGTAGATATAGATATAACCAACCTAAAGAGCTTTTAGATTATGTTGGGCTATGTCAGATTCCAGTAAAATATCTGGGTAAATTACTGGAGTCATTTGATTAACATGGACAAGGTGTGCAAAATTAGAACTACTGGGTGGGAAATTGAAAATTTTTGTTTTACTGGCAACTGGCAACTGACAACTGTTTATTCATCTAACAAGTTGTTCTCAAACTATGCTAGGTATCTGCTGGCATCATGTTCACTAAAGGTGTTTTGTCCTGTTTGAAATACCTTGAGGCTGTTCCTTGGACCGAGGAAGAAGAGGAAAAACTAAGGGGTCTTTTTTCAGTGTTCAAGTTCGAGGAGACAGCAGCTCAAGACATTTTAGCTAGACTCTACTTGCGTAACTCAGTAGATTCCCAACAAAATTTAGCTAGACAGCTAGTTTGGTCTATCACCACCTGTACAGATGCTAACGCAAGAAATGAATTAAAGTCGTTAGTTAAGGGTCTTTTATGCAAAAGCTCAATCTATGAGAAGGACCAACCTGAACTCAATAAGGAGGACCTCTATGTTGTTTGTCAATCCTGTCTAGGTTCACTAGCCACCCTCTTGGATGAGGCCTCTAACACTTCTTCCGATGGAAGGGTGACAAAACGAGAAACATGTAAACCATTGATTGAACGCATCTCCAGACAGGTTGATAACATTAACTGGTTGCTGGAAATCCTTCTTGATCGGCAGATGGGCGAGGAGTTTGTGGATATGTGGGCAGATCAAGGGGAACTGCTTAAAATGCATGAGAGTGCATCTCCAATGGTCAGGTATGAGCTGAGCAGGGTTTCTGCAACTCTATTCATTGCAATGGGGAGCAGAAAACTGCATTGCCGCTCAGAAGCAAGAGCAGGGCTTTTCCAAGCATGGTTTCGCCCAATGCTATCTGATTTTGGTTGGCTGCAGAGATGCAAAAAGGGGTTGGACATGAAAATATTGGAAGAAACTATGGGTCAGACACTCCTAACACTTCCTATGAAGCAACAATATATGTTATTTATGGAATGGTTCAGGTGTTTCTCCAAGCATGGTACTGAATGCCCTAATCTCAGCAAAGCATTCCAGATTTGGTGGCGCCGATCATTCCTAAGAGGCTCAGAAAGTTATGCAATTGAATCCAGGTAATGAGAGGGAGACTCTCATGTTATTTTATAGTCCTGTAATATTGCCAAATGTTAGGTTGAAGATTCTGAAATAACTGGAATTGAATAATGTAGAGTAACCATTTTGAATTGTTGTAGTAGCTGGTAGAGATAAAATGGCAACATATTTTCTGTGAGATTATATGCATCTTTATCAAGTGTAGTAGTCAGAAATTGTAAAAGTAGAAAGCAAGTATAATAGTTATTTGTTAAAGTGGAATCCTGATATATCCGCTCCGCTGTCCATTTGTAACAGGTGAATTTCCAAACGAATTTGTGAAATTCATAAATTTCATATTTTTTATATTTGGAGAAAAATGCGTTGATTATAATTATATAAATTTAATTTTGTGAAATTAGATATTGATTAAATAAAATTCTAACACACTAAACTTAAATCAACAAAAAAGAAAGAAATTTTATGAAAATATCCATTTTCTATATCTTGAATTAAATTATGTTATATTTTGAAAATGGAATATTGATTATGTATATTTAGTTTCTTTTAGATGTGTAATTTTTATTTTTCTTTTTTTTCAATAAGAATATCATGTTAAGGATTTTTTCTGAAAAAAAAATTAATTTTTCACAGAACAATATGAAATTTTTTTTATATTTAAATTACATAATTATAAACATAAAATTCAATCGAAAATAAATTTTAAATAAAATGAATTCATATTTAAAATACCAGCTTGTGCAACGAGATGTTGATTTGAGCTAGGAACAAGGAACCGTGAGAATGCTATGATTGAATCACCAAAGGGGAACCAAAGAAAAAGTGTCGACTGATATTTTTGGGATCACTTATTTACAAACCTAATATGGTAGTTTTTTTACAATTAATCGTAGTAAATAGTTCATGAAAATCATTTTTAATTAATTTTTATATTGCATTTAAGTATAAAATTATTGTTTTTAAATTATATAAAAAACTATTCTAGAGCCCATGTGTTGCCCTGTTTGATTAATTAAATTTTATTAATTATTGAATTATTTTTTAAAATTATATTTATGTGATGTAATAATATATCAAATAAGCATTCTCTATTTTTATAACAATTTTTAAAATACATGTTTTTATGTGATATCATTATTTTATTTATTAAGATTTATATTAAAATAAATTTCAACAATAAATTTTTTTAAATTATATTTACTCATATATTAAATCTTATGAAAAATTTATAAAATAAATATATTCAAAATTTGTTTAGATATAAAACAATGATAGTTATATAATTTAGCATAAAATATATTATCCCATGTATATTTTGATGATGTCAAAACTTAGTATTTTAAAATGATATAACAGGTCATTTATACTTCCAAGCTTTTGTTGTTTTGCCAGGATTCATGGACATTGCACTTCCTTCATCCTTGTTACACATTAAGCTTAATTAAGGAAATTCAGATAGAGTTTTTTCATGCTAGACCTTTCATTTTTGTTACATGTTCGTAATGCTCATTACAGGTGCATAATGATGGTTATCGATTCACGACAGATGACTCACCAAGACACCTGAATTGAGTCAAGAAGAAATCGAGCTAAACTAGGCATAATAACCGTTACATGATGTTCACAGCTATTACAATTTAGAAGATTTTTGAAATTTCAAATAGTGAGCTTCTTCACATTCGTTATCAAGGCTCATTCTTGTTATGATTAATCAGTAATAATCGTTACATGTGCTTCACGGGGGTTACCGTGATATTTTTGTGGTGACAGTTTAAGTCTCAAAGATGCATGAACCAAGGTAGCAAAGCTTTGTGGCTTTACCCTAGGATCGCCCAGTCCTGGGAAATGTTGTCCGGCCCTACTCAAGGGTCAGGCAGTCTTGGTCCCTGGGAGCTATGCTTTCATGGCTATTTTGGCCATTTTGATGCAAGGATGAACCGATTTTGGCGCCCTTTCAACCCCGATTACTCAAAATACTTTGATTTCAATATTCAAAGTATATTAATACATTATAAACAAGTTTAAATATATATTAGATTCATAAAGTAGCCAAATTTAAAGGTGAGTATGTGTTTTTTATGCCATGGTGACCTATTGTCACGACCCATCCCGGGAGTCGCGACGGTCTTAGGGTATGGGTAATGCATAAGCTACCAATATCACGAAGAACCACAATGCATTATCTATATGCGATGCAATAAACAAATCATAGCTTAATAAATTTATAAATGCTGAAGAAAATTCGACAACATTTCCTCTAATAATGAATTAAGTCAAAAATAACACAAAAAAATAACACTTCAATAAAATCTCACTAACATTCTTAAACTTCTGATCCCTCTAGATCTTCATCAATAAGTTCAATCTCAACACTTATATATATATATATAAACAAACATCTCCATAAATATATAAACTATCAGAAACATATAAAATAAACACACTTATAAATATAAAATTTATAATTATATCTACATGTCCAAAATCTACATACAGTACCATGGAACTATTCTATACATTTTTTTCTACATTACTTTAGGAATGGAGATTTACATGCTAACCCAACACTTCCAAGGCAGATGAAGATATTGCCATTGGAAAGCGTGCCTCACCGAAGACCTGAAAAATATTAAACAATGAGAGAATGAGTATAAAAATACTAAGTGAGTTCAAAAGTATAAGAATGCAGTAAATGCATAATAATAATAATAAATGTCATTAATATGTATAAA
>CANXYC010724348.1:0-10720 GCA_948193065.1 Aleurites moluccanus
TGACTGGAGACTGTATGATTTCTTTTCCTACAGTCCATCCCACTATCTGTCATTTCACACATATGAAACCATATTATATGATAATGTTGTATCTTATTGATGATACTTTATGAACTTGATATTATTCAGTTCTTGATTTTATTCAATTCATATCCTTATTGATATGACCCAAACTGTTTATTGCGATGCATGTGAATTCACTGAGTATCATCTATACTTACTGCTCATTGTTTACCCCTTTCAGGAGAGGATTAGAGTTGCAGAATCCAGACTTCTATTTCTCCGAGGATTTTGCAACAGATATCTGATGTACATTCCAGATAGTTATTTTATATAACAATTGTATTTTGGTGTTCATAATCTAGTTGCTTGATGGGTATGTACGGGTTAGCTAGGAAATGAACATGTATCTAAATGAGGATACTATGATATGGAAAATATATGTTATGATTGATATGATCCTGTGGGTAGCGTGAATATAATTGATTGAGAATGTATGACAGGTTGTGATTGATAGTGAATGAATAGAGATTGTATACATGTATATTATATTGATAGGATTGATATGGCTGATATTGGGTTCTACGGGTGCCGGTCGCCATTGGCATCTCCCTTGCCCTAGGACCGTCGCGGTTGGCGAGAGCAGGTCATGACATGCCCATATTTGACGATTCTCCTGAAATTATGATAAATATTCTATAATGTATGACATAAGTATAAGATGGACAATTTAACATATTGGTAACACAGGATAAGGCCCAATAGCAAATATATATATATAATCTCCCCAATAATTTCACCATTTCCAATAATATAGCCATAAGGAGGATCAGTCCTTATGGCATAGAACTTCACCCCTCTCTAGCTAGGGTCCAATAGTTACCAGTGTGCACATGGTCGATGAATTTTTACCCACTGCATCATCGTAGCAGCCCTGTTAAGTTACCATATGCAATATTTTCCAAATAATATGAATATGCAACCAATAGATAATAAATATTGTCGAATAACATTAATATATATTTCTAAGTACATTTAAGATAATTCGGGACTAATTTATAAAATTAGTCCGTCGGGCTGATCGGCCCAATTAGGCCCACTTTGCCATATCGGTCAGAATTCAGTCCAATATGGTCAAAGGTCATTTATTATGTCCAAATATACACAAACTAAGTTAGAAATACTAAGACATATTTAAAAACCCACCTGGAATGCAAAAGACCAAAATACCCTCGGCAGGTCTCTCGCCTAAAGGTCCATGACCTTTTCTATCCCTTTCGAGGACTCTCCTACATGGAACCAACTCTCCGATAAGACTCGACAAAATCACGATAACTCAGTACATATGTGAAAACCATAAAATTTCGTTCAAACACTCATTTTTCATAAAAATATCAAAATAACTCTTTTGAACTAACACCAAACCAATAAATCAAAATTTGTACTAATAAAAATTTAAAGTTTAGTTTCTTCCCACACAACACAAATATAACACGTCAATAATAAACAGGATCAATTTCGGGTTGACGTTCAAGCCAAGTTTCATGCCATAACAACCAAATTTCCAATACTCACAATTCAAGCAAGTTGAATAACTATGCATTCTTTTAAATAAAATCTTACATTTGTTATAATAAACATTTTTCTCATGTGGTCACATGTTAATAAATATCCATATACTTCCACAAAGTCTACACAAGAAGCAATCCAATGGTGAATATATGTATATAACCTTTCCATCTAAGAACATAGACATTCACATGAAACAAAATTTCCAGATTCTGTTTCCAAATTTTATTAAATTTTTAAGGTTAGTTATGAACTTCATCTCAACTTGGTATCTTCTAAACAAATTTATATTATTCTATTATCTTTTCAACGCATTAAGAAACTTAATTTTTCAAACTCATTTGCCAAGGCTATGCCAGAAACTACCTAACCCACTTTGTTCCCGTTTTCAGCAGGGACTAGCAATTTGAACACAGAATTTCATTCATTTAACTTCCGATTTTGACTTTACTATCTTCATATGAAATGAAGACCTATATGTCTAGTTTTATATATCATAAGAATCAACTAATTTCATACACAGGAACTCAAGTTACAGGAAAAACCATACTCGAAGGTCAATCTGCCTACAGTCCCAAAATTTCACAATGTACCCAAACTTCTCATTCAATCCAACCATATACATACCTCATACATATTCAACCAAAGAACCCCCAACGCAACATTTTTTTCTAGATTTTTAGGTCACCAAACTCTCAATTTTCCACCCCATTTCAGCAATAACAAACCAAAAACAAAAAGATCAAATCACAATATACATATTCATAACAACAATTTTGAATCCATGAACTAACAACTTAACTCCATTCTCTTCAAGAGAAACCAAACCGACCATGGAAACAACTTCAATAAAAACTCAGATTTTTAATCCTTAAATAGCTCAAACAAACCATTATCCTAGCCCTTAAAAGAAAAGAGAAGGAAGAAGACAAACCTTTGAGAAGAAGCTTGGTAGAACCCTAGCTTCCACCACTTAACCCCTTCTCACTCCAAGCTCCCCTCAAGAAAGGAGTAAGTTTTTAGCACCAAAAAGAAGAAATTTCTTCCCAAAGGCTGCTGGAAGTGGCTGGCTCTAATGGAGAAGGAAGAGGGAGAAATGGGAGTGAAAGGGTTTGGGAGGAAGAAGAATAGGAAATGAAATGGGAGAAGAGAAAAATGAGTTTTTATAAATTTTTTTTTTCTATTTCCCTCCAAGGTGGACGGCCTCCCTTCTCTCTCTAGCCTAGAATTTATTAATTTAATATATATGTAAAAATTTATTTAACTAAGGTAAAAAAAAATACATCTTAGTTTGAGTGGGAGATGACATCATCATCTTCCATTCAAATTTTGGAAATTTCAATTTCAAAAATCCCCTAATTCTAACATGCCTTTTTAATTTAGTTCATCAACTATAATATATACTAATTCTAACTATGACACATAATTAAATTAAATCATACCGAGGAGAAAATAAAATTTTGATCGAAAAAGTCAAAGTTACCATTTTGGTCAACTTTTGACCCAAATGACAACAAATTCATATTTAAATTCCAAAAATTCAAATTTTTATCAATTATAAATAAATTAAATCATAAAAATGTCAAATTCATCAATCTCACATATTTCACATATCACAAGAGTGCGAAATGACCAAATTACCCCTGAACCAAGAATTTCTCAATTTAGGGTTCGATTCAAAACCAATAATAGATTGAGTCGTGTAAGCATAATATCATAAAGTTATCAACACATGGACATCAAAATCACATTTATAAATTCAAATAACACGTTATCACGCAAAAGCATATAAGCACCCCCTAACCCGGGCAAAGGCCTAAGCTCTACTGCTAAGGTTTCAACTGAGGTGTTACACTGTGGATCCATAAAAATGGTGTTGTCTCTTTTACTTTACTCCAATGCTTTAAATATTATTGAGATGGGCAAATAAAAAAAGTTGATGTTGATTCCAGTCCTTTCAGTATAGTTGAGTCTCACTTTACGGATGCTAAGTTTTATATCGAACAAACTATAGTGGAAGAGGAACCATCTTCTAAGGATGGTAAGAGTATGTTGAAGCAAAAAAGAGACACAAAATCCTTTTAGCAATGCATGTGAAGGAAAACTTGTAAAAAAAGAGGAAGGAAGGGCTAAGGTGGATATTGGTACAAGTAATGCTTCACCATCCATGTCTATGCTTCATCTCACCTCTACATTAAAAAGCACAAAGGATCAGTCTGTAACAATAACTAGTGAAGAGGAAACTATCAAGGGATTACAAGATTTACATCTTCCTATTATGAATTTGGAATGCTTAAAAGTTTCTCAATTATCATTGAAGTGATTTGTAAGACATGTACAAAAACCCATGTTGGAAAATAATGACTTACCTGTTGGGAGAGCAAATGGCTTTAACCCTAATATCTATAGGTTGTTATCTGAGGCTGAGTTCAGATAAGAAAATACTGCCAAGTTGGTGAAAGAACTACAAGTGGAAAGAATGAACCAAGTTCGACAAGGGCTATAAGGGTTTCGAAGGAGAAGGATCAATCTACTTATACATTAAAAGAAGGTCTTAGGTATGAACGACCTATCCCTCTTCATCTAAAAATTCATAGAGAAACTACACAACACATAATTGTAGAGGAAATTAAGGAAGACTATGACAATAAAGAAGTTGTGCCCAGACTCTCAGTTTTTTATCGATTAGAAAGTCCTTCCAGCCGAATTTCAGAATTTGACAGAGTTGGAGTTCCAAGTTCTGAGTTGACAATTAAAGCACGAAATTTTGTTCACACAAGACTGGAAACTTCAGCTTTAAGAAAATATAAAGGCAAGATGAAGAAAGAATCCCTCTTTATGGATAACTCTAAAGAAATTCATAGTAGTTACTAGTGGTCAAGTGCTGAAAGTCAAGCAACAAACATTAGTAATTACAAAGCAGTCTACATAAGAAGTAATGGAAGATACTGAAGATGTAGCTTGTAGCCATGTCACTATTGAGGAATTCGATGAGAATGATCCACCTATTGATGAAACTGTAAAGGAAGCTCCTACTTTTGAAGAAGGGAACAAAGCTACAATTGATGATCTTAAAGAAATCATCCTAGGCACTCCAAAAAATCATTGACTAGTATTTGTAAATGCAAATTTTCCTGTGGAAAAAGATAAGGCACTAATCGACCTTCTTTTCGAGTTTCAAGATGTCTTTGCATGGACATATGATGAAATGCCCGGACTTGATCCGAAGGTAGTTTTTCATTATCTTGCCATAAAAAAAAAGAGTGAGGCCGATAAAGCAAGCTCAACGATGATTTTGCCTTGAGATGATCCCATAAATTGAGAATGAAGTCAATAAGTTAATTGAAGCAGGTTTTATTCGAGAAGTCAAATATCCTACTTGGATTTCCAACATTATACCTATAAGGAAGAAAAATGGCCAAATTCGGGTTTGTGTGGATTTTAGAGATCTTAACAATGCATGTCTAAAGGATGATTTCCCTCTTTCGATTCCTGAAATCATAATAGATGCAACAACTGGTCATGAAAGGCAATCATTCTTGGATGATGCAAATGGCTACAACCAAATTCAAATGGCACCAGAGGATCAAAAGCTAACAACATTTCATATTCTAAAAGGTATATTTTGTTATAAAGTTATGTCATTTGGTCTAAAGAATATAGGTGCCACTTATCCACAGGCAATGCAAAGAATATTCGAGGACACGTTGCATAAAAATATGGAATGCTATGTTGATGACTTAGTGGTGAAGTCCAAGAAAAATGAAGATCGTCTACAAGATTTGAGGCAAGTGTTTAAAAGATTGCGGAAATATCAACTTAAAATGAATCCTTTGAAATGTGCTTTCGGAGTTTCTGTTGGGAAGTTCCTAGGGTTCATTTTTCGACATAAGGGAATTGAAGTTGATTAATCTAAGATTGACGCAATTATAAAAATGCCAGAGCCACAAAACATCCATGAGCTTAAAAGCTTGCAAGGAAAGTTAGCATACATTTGAAGATTCATATCCAATTTAGCTAGTCGATGTCACTATTCAGCAGATTGATGAAGAAGGATACTCCATTCAAATGGGATGAAACATGTAAGAATGTGTTCAAAAGCATAAAGAAATACTTGTTGATTCCTCCGGTCTTGCAAGCACTAGTGCCTGCACGCTCTCTTATTCTTTACACTTATGCTTAAGATCGCTCTTTAGGAGTATTGCTAGTTTAGGAGAATGATAAAGAAAAAGAGAATGCTCTTTACTACCTTAGTAGAACCTTGAATGGAGTTGAGGTAAATTACTCTCCAATTGAAAAGACGTGTTTGGCATTAATATTTGCTATAAAGAAGTTGAGGCATTATCTGCAAGCTTAGCCTATTCGTTTAATCTCAAAGTTTGATCATATCAAATACATTATGTAAAGGCTTGTCCTATCTGGTAGGTTGGCAAAATGGGCTCTTATGTTTCAAGAATTTTATATTAGTTATATTCCGTAAAAAGTAATAAAAGGACAAGTACTTGTAGACTTCATTGCAGATCATCCTATCCCAGATGATTGGGAATTCTTAGTAGATCTTCCTGATGAAGATGTATTCTTCATTGAAAGCCCATAACCTTGGAAGATGTTCTTTGATGGAGCTACTCGTCGTACATAACCTTGGAAGATGTTCTTTGATGGAGCTACTCGTCGTAATGGAGCAGGTGTTAGGGTAGTGTTTGTCTCTCCTGAAGGTGAAGTCTTACCTTATGTATTCAACTTAACTCAAATTTTCTCCAACAATGTAGCTGAATATCAAGCTTTGATTTTAGGGCTTGAGATGGCAATAGAGATGAACATGACTCACATTCAAGTTTTTAGAGATTCTAAGTTGATAATCTACCAACTTCTTTCATTTTATTATGTGAGGAAGCTCGAGTTAATCTCTTATTTTAAATATGCTACAAGGTTGATAGAATGGTTTGATCCCATTTCTTTAGAGCATGTATCGCAGAAAGAAAATAAGCAAGCTAATGCATTAGTTAACCTTACATCCACTATAGCTTTTCCAAAAGCAAAAATGAAGGTGCTTGTGTGCAAGAGGTGGGTAGTACCACCATATATAGAAGATGAAGAAGGCAAAGAACTCGTGAATTTTGTTTTTGTCTATGAAATTGAAGAAGAAGATTGGTTTCAATTTTTAATAGATTAGTTGGAATATGGAAAGTTACCTAATGATCCACGTTACAAGACAAAAATAAAGTATCGAGCATCACTTTTTATTTACTATAAGGGTACCCTCTATCGTCACTCCTTTGATGGAATCTTGCTGCGTTGATTAGGGGAAAATGAAGTCACAAAGGTATTGGAGGAAGCACATTATGGAGTGTGTAGAGCCCATCAACCAGACACTATACTACACTTTCTAACCAAAAGAATGGGATACTATTGGCTTACTATACTATGGTGAAAGATTGCATGGATTATGCCAAGAAGTGTGCAGAATGCCAATTTCATGGTAATCTTATTCACCAACCACTCGAACAGCTTCATCTGACGGTTGCTTCTTGGCCATTTGATAGATGGGGTTTAGATATAGTCAGACCTTTGTCTAAAATTTCTTGAGGGCATCTCTACATTTTGGTTGCTACGGATTACTTCTCCAAATGGGCTGAAGCAATACCTTGCAAAGAAGTAAAAAAGGAAATTGTAGTAAACTTCATCCGACCTAACATCATTTATCATTATAGTGTACCTCGTTACATTGTAACTAATAATGGGAAGGAGTTTTATAATAAGGGGATGGACAAACTTTGCGTGGAATTCAAGTTTAAACAGTACAACTCTTTAATGTATCATGTACCAACCAATGGACTTGCAAAAGCCTTTAACAAGACATTATGCAATTTGCTTAAAAAGATTGTCAATCGCTCAAAGAAAGATTAGCATGAAAGGATGGGAGAAACATTGTGGGCTTACCGCACTACCTATCGAACTCCAACTCAAGCCACCCCATATTCACTTGTGTATGAGGTAGAAGTTGTTCTCCCGCTTGAGTATCAAATTACATCTCTAAGGATTGCAATTCAAGAAGGTATTTCTAATGAAGAGAATGTATGCTTGCATCTTGAAGAGTTAGAAGCATAAGATGAGAAAATGCTCGAAGCACAACAATGTTTGGAGTTTTATCAAGCAAGACTCTCTAAAGCTTTCAACAAGATGATATGAATGTTATCTTTTCAAATTGGAGACATGGTTCTAGTAGTAAGAAGACCAATAATCATGTCATGTCATATGGGTAATAAGTTCCTTTCTAATTGGGATGGTTCTTATATTATCCAAGAAGTTTACTTAAATGGTGCATATAAAATTGTTGATCAAGATGGATTGCAGATTGGACCCATCAATGGAAGACTCTTCAATTATGCTTTAAACTCCACAATGCTCCTGGCCCACATGAGCTAAAACTTTGAATGGCACAAAAAAAAACTTTGTAATGAACTACGTTTTGACTTTATCCTTCTTAGGGAGGTACGTAGGCAACTTAGAATTTTACCAAGCCCAGACATATAAAAAAAGAAAAAAAGCAAAAAAAATAATAATAATAACAAAAAAAATCTAAACTACATGATGACTTGATCCTTTTTAGGGAGGTACGTAGGCAGCTTAGTGTTATGCCAAGTTCAGTCAAATAAAAAAAAATCTATTATAACACATGTTAAGTAATTGATACTTAAAAAAAAAAAAGTAACACAATGAAATAAAACGAAACTCAAATTGTATTAATTTGATGTTATTAAAATACTTAAGGAGCTACATAAAAGATAATAGTAAAGAAAAAGTAAAAGTTCATAAGTCTAGAAGAAAGCTAAACAAGAAATAAGCTTATGGCTGTCACTTGAAATGCTTCAACTCTTAATGGGCATTCTCTAAAGTTTCCTTCAATATTTGCAAGGAATAATCATCTGCTTCACTATAGATAGGAGTCTCTTCCATGGTGGAAACCTCCTCTCGAACTCTTGCAAGATTACTTATTCCCTCTATTAAGACCTTCTCATTTTTTGCTAAAGATGATTCAAGTTCTTTCTTTTTTTTTAGTTTAGCTTGTCCAATACTTCTTTGGTTTTAACCAAGTCATCTTCCATTTTAGTTAGCTCAACTTGCAAGGAGGAATGGTGTGCATTAGCTTCATGTTCAAATGAAGTAAACTCAACCAACTGCTTATAAAGCTTGTCAAACTCTTCAAACTTTGATGCCATACTTAAGGTAGAGGAGAAACAAGATTTCAACTCATTAAATTTATCAACTTTCTCAACAAACTCATCAAATAACTCCTGTAGAGTAGAATCATCAATGCCTTCAATCTTGTCTAAATTATTTAACACTTTGTGAACTTCTGGAGCCAAGAAATGAACTAGAAACATAGATGTGCAAGCAATTTTAGTCTGCATAAATTTCCAAACTCCTATGGTTGCATCACAATAATATTTGAGTATCATACTTTCACCACGAAACATAGAAATTCTTGAAGGTGCACAATATGTGGTTTCTTTCTCAATTCTAGAATTTTTGTCTTTCAAAGGTTTCAAAACATTCTCCTTTGATTGAGCAACATTAACTTCATAAATGTCATGTTCAAAAGATTTCTTAGTGTTAAGCTCTATATAATCCACAATTTGAAGATCTCCCTCTTTAGCAACTGCTAAATGAAAAGTATTGGGACTAGTTGTTGAGCCAACACTAAGTTCAATCATGTCTTCTTCCTTGACTTCTGACTGAAGGTCAAGGATACCAAGCTAAAAAAAAAAAAGTAGAAGAAGAAGAAAGAAAAAAAAAATATAAGGTTGTAAAATAGTGAAAATATTAAAAAGAGAAAGAGAGAGAGAGAGAAAGAAGCAATACATTTACCATTTTGTCAATATAAGAGGGAGATACGTAGGCACTTGAAAGATCTTGAAAAAAATTAGGATCAGTCTGTCACACCCCAACTCCAGTGGTGCGACGGTCCTAGGACAAGGGTAGGCTTAAGGCCACCATAAACCCGTAGAACTCACAAATCATGAATCTCATCATCATTATATAAATTGCAACATTATATTATATCATACATCTATCATGTTCATACATATAATTAAAATCAATCATATCTTTCTATTATCATTTCATATTTTTCTCTTGTTCCTTAATAATCAAAAGAGACATCTCACATCAATGAGGAACAAGAGTACCCAAAAGGTAACAATCATACATCAAAATATTATAGTATCCTCGAAAGACTAACTACGGAGCTCTAGAGTATACTCCCATTACACATTGTGTCATAATACCATTAATAATTATACAAAAAATATCTCAAAAGAATTATTACAATGAAGCTTCTTGGAATAAACAAGTCAAGAAGCCCGATCCTCTCTATTAGCTCCCTCACGAACTATGCTATCACCTGAAATCCACAGAAGATGAGTGAGCCTTCAACTCAGTAAGATATGAACATTATATAATAAGAACTGAATATCGAATCATGGTCATGAACAAATATCTATAAATACAGATATGAAAGAAATCATAAGCTTTACTTGAAGGAACATGGTTACTCATAATAATTCGGCTATATCAAATAATGTCAAATTCAAATCACGGTTCATATTTAGAACATAGAATGCCCACAAGGATTGGCATTATCAAATCTCATCTGGTAGAACTGATCTCATATCATAACATACGTATCGGTAGCGTTGCTACCTTAACGTGCACATATGCTTGGCCAGGCATGCGCCTAGAGCTCATGGCCCCCTCTAGGTGGAACACCGATAAAAACCCTATCGGCTGGGCTCCCAAAGTGCACAATAGACCAATGAATTTACTCTCATTGGGAAGAGCATTCTATCCATGGGTCATGGGGTTTCAATCTCATAGGATACATATTGGTCGCAAGACCATCATCATATAATATTATTCAAATCGGGTTCACATGCAAGAAACATATAGACTTGATCTAAGAAGGTTGATCAAGACATTCACATTACACAAGGATATAAATATATACAATAGGATAATCAAATATAAGAATACTTTGGTCATTTTAATTTCAAAGAACAATAATCAAATGGGATGTTCATACTTACCTCTTACACAAATTTCTCTTAAATTCCTCTTAGCAATCTGCCCACTTATAATTCCTCAATCAATT
>CANXYC010724951.1:0-25694 GCA_948193065.1 Aleurites moluccanus
GTTGTATGATTGAAACAAATTCATTTGGAATGAATTCTAAAGTGGCCGAAATATAGGATGAAGGAATGATGTTTTGATTTTGATGTTTAAATGGTTTAAAAGGTTTGAATGATGTATAATTGATGTATTTAACATGAATTGATGGTTAAATGTTGGAAAGAAATTCATTTGAATGGAAGAACACCTTGGCCGAATGTGATGAAGCATGGTTATGGTTTGATGCTTTGATGTTTAATAGGGTTAAACGAATGAATGTTATGTATTTGATAGGTATTAATCATGTATAATTGAATGGCATTGAAAAATGGATGAATGGAATGAATTCCATTTAAGTTGAATAATATTGACTTTACTAGTTTAAGGTATTAGGTTGATGTGATTTATAAAGTAAGGTTTGAATATGGTTAAGTGTTGGAAATGATGGAAATGTATAGGTTTAAATATGCAAAGAATGATTGATTTAAGTACTTTGAAGGTAATCTTGAATATGGTATATGTTTGATGTAAAATGCTAAGTTAAGTGTGTAAGAGTACTTAATATATTATATAAGTGATGCATATGTGAAATGTGGGTTAATAGTGATGATAGATAAGTGTTTATGCATAAAAGAATGGAAAGTGTGTAATTTATACAAAATGTGGTTGATAGGGCATACAATGTATACTTGTTATGTTTTTGTGTAAATAATATGTTTTGTGATAATTTTACACCTTACCGAAGTGTTATATGTGAAAATATGTGAACCGTCGAGAACTCCAGTTTGGAGTGTCGGGCGGCAGGCCGATTATGGCTACCGATAGTGGATTGGGGGAAATAAAGGACAAACAATGATTAAGGTGAGTCCTTATGTATAATCATGCATGATTTGCATCATAAATCATATAAAAAGTCATTTGGACTGATAAACCAGCTTTAGTTGTCATACAGTACCTAAAGTGCAAATTGCCCTGTAAATAAGCCAGCCGAAACGACCTAAAATGAACTAAATTTTGTCTGGCCATAAAATGAAATCCAGAAAGCCAATTGGGCCACCACTTGGCCCAATTATATAGTCTCGACCTAATATTCGAAACGCTACCTCATGGTCCACCTAAATCTATTGGAAACCTAGTTAACCAAAAACTATTCAAAAATCCCAAAACGGACCCGTAATTTGGGAGCTAGTTGCGGCAGCGCAACTGGGCCCCGCCGAGCAATTTTTTGGTAACTTCCCAATTTGTCCATTATTTTTTATATATGTATTTATGATCATTCTATACTTATATAAGTTCTATTTGTGCTATATTTATGCTATTTACATTGTATATGGAGACACTCCCATATGATATTATAAAAGGGCTATCTCGATGGTATAGCGGGTAAATCCATCGACTTTGTGCACACTGGTTTTTATACAAGCCTCAGCTAGAGGGGAAGGACGTACTCTAGCCGTAAGAGCCGATCACTCTTACGAATTGGTGGATAAAGCACTAATGGTACTGAAGAATGTTGTATTAAAATTATAATTGTGTTATATCAGTACAATTGTACTTTTCATTGGACCCATACTTGTTATATCATATGTGCGTTGACTCGTTCATTGAATATTTGTTATTTCTTCACTTGATATTATATATGAATATTTACATGGATATTATATGGATATGAATCTAGATACCTATATGGATATGTATCTGGATGTTTATATGGATTCTTATATTAATATTTATACAGATACTTATATGAATACATATACGGGTACTTGTATTACTATTTACTTGTTATATTATATGGATTCTTTTATGAATATCTATATTGATATGTATACAGATACTTGCTTTATTATCTATTTACTATCTTATATTGATTCTACAAGCCACATATGAATAACCATTGTTTCATGATCATTTACTGCATTTTTATACATTTGGATTCACTGAGTATTTTTATACTCACCCCCTTCAGTGGTTATCATTTTTAGGTCTGCAGTGAGGCACGCATTCCATTGGCATCCCCTACTCCTGCCTTGGAATAGTAATAGCTGATCATGTAAAAATTCAAGTTCCAAAAGTATATGTAAATAATTGTACAGTATAGAGGTTCCATGATACTGTAAATTAAATAGTAGTATACATATATGTTTGTGCTTGCATCTTTATAGTTTTACATAATAATTATACTATGGATGTATATGATAGTATATGTGGAAATTGCTTGATATGCAGATGTGTTTATATTGAGTTGACATTGGAGATCTAAAGGGATCATTGAATTGAGAATAGAGATTGAAGTATATAGTGGAAGTGTTTAATTGTGTGTTTTTCATTTGGGCATACTCCTTATACAAAGGTGATGTTGCCCAAATTTTTATAAATTGTCAAGCTATATTGAGCTTGTTATTGAATTGCTTGCCATGTCATATAGATAAATGGGTTCTTTGTGGTACTGGAAGCTTAGGTATCACCCATACCCTAGGACCGTCGCGGCTCCTAGGTTGGGTCGTGACATATAGTCCTCGGTAACCCAACCATGAAATCCATAGTAATTTGCTCCCATTTCCACTCTGGCAACTCTATCTTCTGAAGTAAACCAGATGACTTCTGGTGCTCAAACTTAACCTGCTGATAGGCTAAGCATATGGACATAAATTTAGCCACATCCTTCTTCATATTAGGCCACCAATAGACATCCTTCAGATCATGGTACATCTCAGTGATTCCAAGATGTAAATTGTAATAAGAATAATAGGCCTCTCTTATTATCTGATCCCGGAGTCCATTAATATCAAGCACATATAACCGTTTACCACATTTCAATACACAATCAACTGTGAACTCTGAAGATTTTCCATTATGAACATCTTCTTTTAACTTCAGAAGATATGGATCACTATCCTATGAAACTTTAATATCATCAATCAATAGTGGCTTAACCTGAAATTGGGCTATCAGAGCCTAGTTATGATCCTAGGATCCTAATTCCAATTCCATTCCCATGTCCACTAACTCTTTCATCTTACAGATTAAAGGCCTTCTAGAAACTGAGATGTGAGCTAGACTGCCCATAGATTTCCAGCTTAGTGCATCTGCTACTACATTAGCCTTACCTGGATGGTAAAGGATTTCACAGTCATAATCCTTTAGCAATTCAACCCATCTTCGTTGTTGGAGATTCAAATCCTTCTATTGTAAAATATATTGCAGACTCTTATGATTAGTATATATTTCACATTTAGACCCATATAGATAATGTCTCCAAATATTTAGTGCAAACGCTATGGCTACCATCTCTAAATCATGAGTCGGATAATTTATTCATGCTTCTTTAATTGGCTAGAAGCATAAGCAATCACCCTCTTGTTCTGCATAAGAACACACCCTAATCCAACTCTAGAGGCATTACAGTACACCGTAAATTTATCATCTTCTGTTGGCAAAGCTAATACTGTAGCACTCATGAGACAAGTCTTCAAAGTCTGGAAACTATTCTCACATTCATCTGTCCATTTATACTTCTCTTGCTTCCTGGTCAACTTCATCAACGGAGAAGCTATCTTGGAGAAATGCTTCATAAACCGTCTGTAATAACCAGCCATACCAAGGAAACTACAGATCTCTGAAACATTGGTAAGCCGGGGCCAATTAGCAACTGCTTCAACCTTTTGAAGATCAACCTTAATACCATCTTTGCATACTACATGGCCCATAAAACATACTTCAGTCAACTAGAATTGGCATTTAGACAATTTAGCAAACAACTGATTCTCTTGAAGTGTCTGCAATGCAATCCTCAAGTGCTCTGCATGTTCCTCCTCACTCCTAGAGTAGATAAGAATGTCATCAATGAATACAATGACAAACTTATCCAAGTATGGTTTGAATACCATGTTCATCAAATCCATAAAAGCAGCCGGTGCATTATTCTACCTGAATGGCAATACCAAATACTCATAATGTCCGTACCGGGTTCTGAAAGCAGTCTTGGGTATATCTTCCTTCTTAATTCTCAACTAATGGTACCCATTTCGCAAATCAATCTTGGAGAAGTGACTGACACCCTGCAACTGATAAAATAGGTCATCTATCCATGGTAGTGGCTATTTGTTCTTTATAGTCACCTTATTCAGTTGTTGGTAATCTATACACATTTTCAGTGAGCCATCCTTCTTTTTCACAAACAGTACGGAAGCACCCCCACGGAGAACTACTTGGTCTGATAAATCCTTTATCCAACAATTCCTGCAGTTGCACCTTCAATTCTGTAGGTGCCATTCTGTAAGGAGGAATGGATAAAGGATATATGCTTGGATACATATCAATCTCAAATTCAATCTCCCTGTCCGAGGGTAGTCTTGGCAAATCACTAGGAAAGACATCAGGAAATTCTCTTACCACAAGTATCTGATGAATCCCTGTTAAATTCTTCTGCATATCAACCACATAAGCCAAGAATGCTGAACAACCCTTCTTTATCATTTTCCTAGCCCAGATAGCAAAAATAAAACTAACTCCAGATTCATATTTGTCACCTTGGAATTCAAATTCTGGTTGCCCTTTAGGTTGGAATATGATCTTCTTCTCATAACAGTCAATAACTGCACGATGTGTTGTTAGCCAATCCATACCAGATATCACATCAAACTCTAACATAGGCAGTTCTATCATGTTAGCTCGCATGACATTATCATCATTTCTACCACATAACCCGGATAATAATAATTCACTTATATACTCTCCCCTATAGGTGTGGTTATCACTAATGGTATACTCAATAACTGTCTTTCCTTATTAAACTTAGGTGCAAACATAGGTCAGACAAAGGAATGTGTAGCACCCGAATCAAATAATTCTTATGCCAGTTCATTTTGAATAAGGATCATACCTGTGACTGCATTGTTTGCTATTTATGCCTCCTGGGTATTAACAGCAAAAACTCGCCCCTGACCTCTGCCTATTAGGGCTTGACTGCTGCTAGGTGCCTGACCTCTGCCTCTGCCCCTAACTGGAGCCTCTCTAGTAATATTCTAGCTCATCTGTACTATTAACTGGGACACTATAGCAAATGGCTATTGTTCACCCCACATAGGACATCTATAATGAAGTGCCCATGTTTCCTACATTTCAAACAAGCACCTGACTGTCATTGACATTCCCCTCCATGCCTTCTACCATAAAAACTATAGATAGACACACTGGGCATCTGAGTCGAGGGTCTGGATGAACCCTGAGAATAGGCAGGAGCTGAATGCACTGGAGGTCCCCTACTTTGAGTCCTCCTCTGACTGACTAATGGAGGTCTATGATCAAATCTGGGCACTGACTCTGTTTGTCTACATTGGGAGCTACTCTTCCCTCTTATACTCTATGTACTAGGTCCTCCCTTCCTCTTCTGATCTCTCTTAGCTTTCTCTGACTTGTATTTCTCCTCCATATGAGTAGCCTTATTAATAATAGTAGTTAGAGATGTGAATTCAGCAGTAAGCAGGGCATTATGTAGTGAGGCATGTAGCCCTCTACTGAATCTGCTGTTCAAATTTGCCTCTGTAGGAGCAATCCGAGTAGCATATCTACTCAACCTAATGAACTCATCAGCATACTCCTCAACAGTCCTGTTACCCTTCTCCAATTGCTGAAACTGTATCAGATTTCTAGTTTTCAACCCTTTTATAAAAAACTCATCTATAAGCCCCTGTCTAAACTATGCCCAGGTAGGAGGACGATCACCATATAATCTAGGCTCTATATGTCGAGAAAACCAAGTCCAGGCTTTCCCATTTAGTAACAATCCAACTAACTCCACTATTCTGTCATATGAATAAGGTAGTCTCCTAACTACCTTCTCAATCTGCTCTAAAAAGTCAATAGGCTCCTTTCCTCTGTCACCCCGAAACTCAGGTAGATTTATCTTTAAAAAATTAAACATGATAACTCCATCCTAATCAATGACTCAATGGCCTCTCTCTACTGTAGGCACATCAGGAACTACTGTTGGCTATACAGGAGCTGGTGTAGGAGGAGGTGGTAGTGTTGTTGGTGCAGGTGGCGGTATATTTTGTCGTTCCTGCCTCAATTCCTATAATTCTTGACATAAATCCATCATCCGCTGCATCATTTCCATCCTTTAGCGGTCATCACTCATCATTGTCTCCTCTATCGTCTGTCGGGATCTAGAAGGTTCTGCTGTCATTTCTCTGACTAGAGACTTGTTAGAGGCTACCTCTACCTCTCTGGTATCCTCTCTATCTTTGTCATCTATAGTGCGGTCCCTCTGTCTGTCAGACATCTCTGTCACTATAGAAAATAAAAAATAAAGACAACAAATTCAAAACGATAAAAAAACACAGAACACACTTATATACTTGATGAATACAATAAAAGACGAAATAGGAATTCCTATGTTCCATAGTTTACTTAAGTTTATTACTTTGTATCTAGTTACTATTCATATACACTTATGCTCTGATACCACCTCTGTCACGTCTAGATTTTGGAACATGATGATCCTAGGATGCAAGAGTTGCTAGAGACAACCGACACCCTTAGAACCCAGTATCACATTTTAAAATCATTTACTATCTTAATATTAACTAATTAATCACTTAACATTCATTCTGAATTCTGATACCCTGTAATATGTTATTCTGCAATTTGTTGTGCTATTGACTGTAATCATCATCATCACATGCCATATAAATATTTAAACTCCATATAATATGATATATTCACATATACAGTCTAACTATGCCATATACATAACCCATGGAGCAACTAATAACATGCATAAAATACAATGTCTAAAATAATTACAATATCAAAATAAATCTGCAAAATTCCACAAAAGAACAACAGTCGGGAATCTGCCTTCTACTTTGCACCTAAAAAATGGGAAACAACTAAAGGAATGAATATTAAATACTTAGTGAATCTAATATGCATCACTTAATGGAAATAGGCTAGGTAATTAATAAATGATAGGTAAACAATTAATAAATAAAAAGGTTGCAGAACAATTACAGAATAAGGAAACAGGTTACAAAATCAATGATTTGGAATAAAAAAAATAGGCCATCAAAGCTCATATTATGTAAATAAGACAAATATTGGGCCATAAACACATATAATCTCATATTATGTACATAAGACTGATCAAGTCTTATGGCTAGGACCGTTAACCCTTCCCAACTAGGGTATCATGTAAAGTCAATGTGCACATTGCCGATGGTATTTACCCACTACCCCGTCGGTGAAGAAGCTTTGTCAAATCACATCATATCCAATATAGGTAAGGAAAAAGTCAATAGAAAACAATAGGAAGCAATAAGCTTATCAATAAACAATAGCTTTCTAATAAATCAATCGATACTGTAATTCAATAACTGTTAGCCAATAGAATAAGCAAATGGAATAACAATCATTAAAAGTTTGGTATACATTTTAGTTATCAAATGTTCAATGGTTGGCACAATTGGCTAGCCAATGTTGCTGGTGACAATGACATTCAAATGGTAGGCCTATAGAAGAAACAATTGATAGGCCTATGAAAAATGAACTGGGCATTTTTGTCAAACACTTGGTGTGCAAAATTAAATGGATAATTTAGTTAGGTTATGGTGCAACATTAACATTGTCTATATAATCAACAAGAAGCTCACAATCAAGGCTACACAATAGGCATTGAATATCCAATAATAAACATCATTCAATGGGTCAAATAAGCTTAGAATTTAAGAACAAAACAAAGCAAAAATATGAAGGATGAATAGTAACATCTCATTCGGCCAAGATGAGGATTATGAAGGAGGTTTCCAATCAACATTACAATGTATTTGGCATGTTAAATGATGCAATATTAAATTCATCTCACACTTCTAATTGGCTAGCAAAATTGATTTTCCACCAAATCATCAAAGGATGCAAAATGTGTAATCTTCTAAATCTTGATTTTCTATTCCAAACCAATCACACAATAATCTTCCATTAGTCTCTAATTAACATAATTTAAACTAATTAAACAGTAAACAACATCATCAAACAACTTCAATTAGGGTTTGGTAATTTAGGGATTTTTTACCAAATGCATCAATTGATACAATTAAGCATTAAACCCATCTAAATCAATGTCTAATACACCTAAATCATCAATTAAATCAAAGAAAAAAACTTGTTACCTTGTGATGATGAAGTACCCAAATTCTTCTTCCAATTGTTCCTTGATTTGCTTTAAGTTTCCAAGAGAAATTTTGGTTGGAAATGGAAGAACTTTGGTTGATTTAAGGTTTTCTTTAGGATTTTCTTATGAAACAAGCTTGAATAATGGTGGGAGGAGCAAAATGGTGTTCGGCCACTTGATGAAGAAAGAAGAAAATGAGCCAAAAATTTCCTAAGGCATGCTTATATAGTAAGAAAAATTGGCAAATTACATCAAACTTTTCAATAATTAGACTTTAACCCCATAAGCTTCTGTAATTAATTATATCTATTATGTTGAGAATTAGATTTGAAAGTGGGAATTGAAACAACTTATTTTATCTATAGTTTATCATAATATAATTTTCAGAGCCATTATGTGATATAGACAGTGGGTTTCCCAAAATGCCCCTGAAGTTCTATTTATTTACGGTTTTGCCATTATATTGATTTTCCAACATATTTAATACTTTTCCATACTTTCTTCATATAATTAATTATAATTAATCTTAATCTCCTATCAGCCATATTGCTGAGGAAAATTAATTTAAATTTAATATTGTAAAAATTCTCCGAAATTCCTTAGTTATATCGGTGTTTCCCAGTCCGATAACTAATTATATTACTATGTACTTATGGAAATATTCTAGGGTATTACATTAAATGAATTCAAAGTGAATCAGATTCCTGTTGTCAATGAGTTTCCATATGTTTCTCCTGAAGATTTGCCAGGTTTTCCATCAGAAAGGGAGATTGAATTTGAGATAGAAGTGTACCTGG
Organism: Aleurites moluccanus; assembly: GCA_948193065.1. NCBI lineage: Eukaryota > Viridiplantae > Streptophyta > Magnoliopsida > Malpighiales > Euphorbiaceae > Aleurites > Aleurites moluccanus. Next base: position 8,947 of record CANXYC010724951.1, read on the forward strand.
GCTCTAATCCTATTTCTATTCTACCTTATAAAATGACTCTTATATAATTGAAAGAATTGAAGGTGTAGTTGCAAGAATTGCTGGATAAGGGGTTTATTAGACCGAGTAGTTCTCCTTGGGGTGCATTTGGTATTATTTGTTAAGAAGAAGGATGGTTCCTTATAAATGTATATTGGTTATTGACAGTTGAATAAGGTGACCATCAAGAATAAATATCAATTGCCCCAGATTGATGATCTATTTGATCAATTACATTAAGCCAATTAATTTTTAAAAATTGACCTTAGATCAAGTTATCATCAATTGTGCATTCTGAAAGATGTCCTGAAAACTGCGTTTAGAATCCGATATGGTCATTTTAATTTTCTTGTGTTACCTTTCGGGTTAACTAATGCCCCTACTACATTTATGGACCTGATGAATCAGATATTCAAACCCTATCTCGATAATTTTGTTATTGTATTTATTGATGACATACTTATCTATTCCATAAGCACATAAGAACATAAAAAGCATTTGAAAATGGTTCTACAAACACTACAATAGCATAAAATATATGCTAAATTATCAAAATGTGAGTTTTGGCATATTGAAGTGCGTTTTCTTGGGTATGTGGTGAGTAAAGATGACATTAAGGTAGATCCCCAGAAAGTGGAAGTTGTAGCTAAATAGCCATGACCTACCAATGTAACAAAAGTGCGGAGTTTTTTAGGCATGGTTGGTTACTATAGAAGATATGTAAAAGAATTCTCAAAAATAGTAACTCTACTGACTAAGTTGACCAGAAAGCAAGAAAGGTTCCAATACATAGATGAATATGAGAATAGCTTTCAAACATTAACAACATGCCTTACAACAACACCTGTGTTAGCCTTACCATTAGAGACTAGCAAGTTCACAATGTATTGTGATGCATCCAGAGTCAGATTAGGTTATGTTTTGATGTAGGATAAGCGGGTTATTGCTTATGCTTCTCGATAGTCAAAGAGGCATGAATTAAATTATCCTACCTACGACTTCGAGATGGCTGATGTGGTATTCACACTTAATATTTGGAGCCATTACTTATATGGTGAGAAGTGTGAAATATACAAAGATCATAAAAGCTTACATTATATCCTACAGTAGAAAGACTTGAATCTTCATCAACAGAGATGGGTTGAGACGTTGAAGGATTATAATTGCCAGATATTGTATCACTCGGGTAAGGCTAGTGTAGTAGCCAAAGCTTTAAGTAGGAAATCATAGGAAGCCTAGCTCAAATTGCAGTGGCACGAAGACAACTAATTAGGGAGATGAAAGAGTTACTAGATATGGGAGTTTAGTTTGAATTGGGAACCTAGGATTATGTAACACCAAGCCTAACTGAGCCTAGTATAGTTAAGGACCTTCGAGAATTTTTGTTTAATTGTTTGGAATTTACTTGATGTGTTTGCATGTGTGTTTGATTTCTAATTAATTATTTTGGAAAAATAAAATAAGAATAATAAAATAAATAAATAAAATAAAATAGCCAAATTGGGTTACAAAAATAATAGGACTTGATTTCAAAAGGAAATAAATAGGAGGGATTTAATTGGAAGCTTATAGGACTCAATTGGAATAAAAGAGATGGAGGGAGGAGTTAGTGGCAATTTAGTTCATCTTGATTCAATGGAATGAAGTATTGATACATTCTAATCCTAAGTGTGCATGTATAGGACTTAAAGTAGCTTTTATGAGATTGGATGCACATGATTCTCTTGCCAAATCCCACTAACCATTAAACAATTCAAACCAATTCAGCTTTTTCCCATTTTCCCATCCAAAAATCGTGTACCACAAAACCAAATAGGAAAACCTCTTCTTCCTCAAATTGTGGTTCGGCCATTGATGCATTTTTGGAGCTTTGAAGATTTCTTTCCAACATTTGGTAGAATTAATCATCTCACCTCCTCCATTTCTTCAACCAAGTTAAAAAAAAAAAAAAAAATCAGTTTGGTTGTGTTCTTAAGGGCTAGGGTTTCGTCCATTTCAAGAAATCCAAGGTAAGGCCAAAAAAATCTGGATGTGTAAAGATTGTTGAAGTTTAAATGTTGATTAGATGTTTGAATTGTGGAATTTAGCTTTTGGTTGAAGGAATAGTGTAGTGACCGAATTCTATTAAGGAAAATTGGGGAAATTTGATTCTTTGTTTCAATTTAGAAATTGATGTTGTATATGATGTTAAATGGTTTAAATTAATGGCAATTGAATGTGAAATTGAACCTTTGTTGTGCATTTTCTTTTTGGCCGAATTGAGTTGAGGAAATTTGGGGGAAATTGTTTTTATGATTCAATTGAGAAATTAATGATATGTATGGTGCTAAATAGATGTAATTAAGGGTATTTGAATGATGAATTGAAGATTGAATTTTGATTTTGGTATAGGCATTGGAACCGAATTGGGGGATTAGGGTTTGGTGTGGAATTACTTCTAAAATTCTGCAATTGGATGTTTACACCTTTAATTGGCATGGTGAATTGATGTTTGAATGATAGAATTGAATGAAATTGTGAGGGGGAAAGAAAACCGCTTTGGACCGAATGCAACATTTGGGGAAAATGGAAATTTTCTTGGTTTTAGTTAAATTAATTTGTTAAATATGTAATTAGTAACTTGAATTAGTTAATTGTAGGTTTAATTGAGAAATTAATGGTTGGTTTGGGAAAAACCCCCCAAAACCGAACCTAATTAGATGAAGCTTGAGGAAATTGATTTGAATTTATGCAATTGAGATTGGAATTGTTTAATTGGTGTGTTTAATTATAGAATTGTGTAGTTTAATTGCCAAAAATAGGGCTTGGATGATTTAGGCCCTTTAGGCCGAATGGAAGTAAGCTTAAATTTAGGGTTTATTGGTTAATATATGTGTGCAATTGATAAGGGTATGTAATATGGTTATTTGATAGGAAATTGCAGCTTATAAAAAGTGATTTGTATGTTAATATTGAATATGAAATATGTTTAGGTCTTTATGACCTATAAAGTTCAAAATGCTTTGGCATGAAACCTAGGCTTGAACGTCAGCCCAAACCAATTTTAATATGTCATTATGAGTATGAATTTGTGTATTGTGCAAAGAATTTGAGGTTTAAATATTGGAAGCCAAAGTTTGGCTTTGGCTGAATGGCCAATATGTGCTAAAAGGGCAAAATTACCATTTGATAAGAAATGTGACTATTGGTTGTGATTATATGTGAATTTGATGTGTATTGTGTGTATTTGTGATTAATATGTCCTTACAGAGAGTGAATATATAATTATAGGCGAACCTCCCGAGGAAGGGACTAGTCGGGCTGTCGCCGCAATAGTCAGGGGGTCGACGGGCTAGCATGGGGGCTTTGTGCCTTAGCTACTTTTTGGAAGTAAGTTTTTATATACAATTATTGCATTTGTACATCATATGGCATAACATATGCATTTGAGTTGATTAGACACTTAAAACCCTAGTTTTATATGAAAAGTCAAGTTGGCACGTAAAATGACCTGCCGAACTGACCTAAATTGTCCTAAACTTCCATCGATTATAATTTGAGACCTAAATAGTGTTTTGACTCGATACTTGGCCCAATCCTTTCCCCTATCCCTAAGCTTTGAATTGATACCAAATAGTCCATCTAAATGTGTCCCTAACATAGAGAATCAGAAACTCCTCAAAAATCCTAAAACAGACTCGTAATTTGACGTGCCAGTTGCGTCAGTGAAACTGGGTCCCGGCGGGCCCGTTTCTTAACTCTGGCCAGTATGACTATTGGTTACTTGTGATATGTAAATGAGTTGTTATATGTGAAATTGAGCTATATTTGTGATCCTATATCCAGTTTATGAGACTTTTGCATATGATAGCATAACAGGGCTACTACGATAGGGTAGTGGGATTATCCATCGACCGTGTGCACACTGGTATCTATTAGACCCTTGTTAGAAAGGGGAGTTATATTCTCTAGTCGTGAGAGCCGATCACTCTCACGTATCTATTGGTTCCACGCTATTGCGCCATTTATATATTGGTTAGCACAATTGTGCATATTAGACACATTGGCCCTATTTACCTGTTGTATCATATGTAATGTGACTCATACCACATGATATTATTGTTCACCATATCTTGAACGTTTCATATGCCTTATATTTTCAGTACTATTGGTTCAATCTTGGGCTATATTGCTACTAACCTTTTCAGGTCTCGATTCAACCTAAATGGTATAAGACTTTCATGCATTTTTGTATATAATTACTTACTGAGTATTTTATACTCACCCCCGCAGTTGAAAATCTTTTCAGGTGATGGTTAGGTCCGAGCTCCACAGGCACATCCTTCTTCGCCGTGGACATTTGACTTATATATGTAAATATTAAGGATTTATCTTTTGTTCCAAAAATTTGTCTAGTTGCTCCATGGTACTGTAATCTAAAGTATGAGTAATTAGATTTGATGTTTATGTATTTACTTATATGTTAGTGTGGTTTAGTTGCCTATCTTGGAATGTTAAAATAGGTATGATATGATAATGGTTATGATGTGATTTGAGAAGTATGAATGAATTGATGAAGTAGAGATGAAGTTGAGTTGGGATATGATATTGGAAGTGCTAAATTGGTAATTTGATAAATTGGCATGTTGAAAATACAAGGGAAACTCTGTCGGATTTTCGGCAGGGCATTGGCATAAGATTTAGTATAGTAAAGCATGAATGATCTTGTATAGTATGAGCTATTAGATGGAATAAGGTTTTTGAGTATTGTCTATATAGTATTAGGGGTTCATCAAGGTACCGGTGGCCACTGGCATATCCCATACCCTTAGACCATTCCGGCTCCCTGGTTTAGGTCGTGACAGATTAAAACCAGGCTATGATAGCCTAATTTCATGTGAAGTCATTGTTGATTGAAGAGATTAAAGCTGCACAAGATATGGATTTATAGATATTGTAGTTGAAAGAAGATGTTCAAGCTGGGAAAGCTCATGAGTTCACTATTGATAATGGAGTGTTGAAATATGGGTAATGGTTATATGTGTTAGATATAGATGGGTTTAAGGAGAGGATTATGAAAGAATTGCATTATGCATTGTATAGTATTTATCCTGGGATAACTAAAATGTACCATATTTTGAAGAAACATTATTGGTGGCCCAACATGAAGAGGGATGTGGCTAAATTTGTTTATACTTGCCTAGCCTATTAGCAAGTAAAATATATGCATCAAAAGCCATCATAGCTGCTATAGGAGATAGAATTGCCATAGTAGAAATGGGATTTGGCAAGAAAAGGAAGCTATCACCAACATATGTCGGGCCATTTAAGATACTGGAGAAAGTTGGCAACATATCCTACCGGTTAGCACTTCCACCTAGCTTGAGCCACATTCATCCAGTGTTTCATGTCTCTAAGCTATATAAGTATGTGTTAGATCCATTGCACATTCTTGAAATGCAAACCGCTGAGATATATGAAGGTTTGACATATAAAGAAACATCTGTTAAGATTATAGATCTTTAAGTTTGTTAATTGCATAATAAAGAGTTTCCTATGGATAAAGTATTGTGGAAGAATCAATCGATAGAAGAATGTACGTGGGAAACTGAACAAGACATGCAAACTAAATATCCATCCTTGTTCCACTAGAGAGTTACGTACAGTTAAAATTTAAGGACAAATTTTATTGAAGGGGGTAGAGTGTAACACCTTAGATATCACGTCTCGATTTCAGAACATAACGGTCCTAGGATGCAGGAGATGACAGAGGCGACCGACACCCGTAGAACTCAATATCACATATAATTATAACAATTACTATCAATTTATTAATTAATTACTTAGTTACTATTCATTCTGGCACTCTGTAATCTGTCTGTAATTTATACAGTAATTGGCTGTAACAATCATCATCTCATGCCATAACATTAATTATACTCCATAATATGCAATATATACATATACATAATCTAACTATGCCATTATACAACCCATAGAGCTTCTAAAATATATATATATAAAATACAATGATTTAAATAATTACACTGTTATCAGACACTGCAGAATTCCTCGGAAAGCAATAATTAGGAATCTGCCTACCTACTCTGCACCTGGAAAGGGGAAACAATGGAAAGGGTGAGTATATAAGATACTCAGTGAATCTAATATGCATCGATCATAAACATGAATTGGAACATCAATAGAGGATAGGCAGATGAACTAATAATATCAGTCTGTTCCAGAATATCAGAATATATAATCAAATTACAGTAGATGACTGTATAAGTAATAATCAGGTTAATAAGAAATATATCACATGGATAAGACATATGTAGGACCATGAAACACATATCACATGTATCCATCATATATCAATAAACATAAGACTCATTAGGTCTTATGGCCAGGACTGTTTACCCTTCCCAACTAGGGTATCAATATACAATGTGCACATTGCTGATAGTATGTACCCACTACCCTATCGGAAAAGCAGCCTTGTCAAATCACATTTGAGCCATAATAGGTATAGAACAAGTCAATAGATACCATTAAACAACAATGGTATCACCAAGTATCAATAACTCAATATCAATCAAATCAAGTTGCAATTCAAACAATGGATTAGCAATAATAAGTAGATATACAGTAGCAATAGGTTTGGCAAGCCATAATAGGTATAGAACAAGTCAATAGATACCATTAAACAACAATGGTATCACTAAGTATCAATAACTCAATATCAATCAAATCAAGTTGCAATTCAAACAATGGATTAGCAATAATAAGTAGATATACAGTAGCAATAGGTTTGGCAATTAACAATGGGATGGAACATATCTTGGATACATGAATAAATGGTTGGCACAATTGGCATACCAATGTCACTAGCGATGATGACATTCAAATGGTAGGCCTATGGACGAAACAAGTGATAGGCCTATGGCAAAATGAACTAGGCATTTCATCGAACACTTGGTATGCAACAATGAATAGACAATTTGGCATAGTTTGGGTGCAACTCTAACGTTGCCCCAATAATCAACAATAACTCATAATGTAGGAAATTCAATAAACAATAGATATCCAATAACAAACAACAAACAAAGGATCAAATTAGCTTGAGAAATCAAAGGAAATACAAAGCAAAAATTTGAACATGAATAGTAAATGAGGTTCGGCCAAACTTGGGATTCCAAGGGAGGTTTCCAAAATTCAATTCAATACAAAAGACATGTTAAATGATACATATTAAACTCACCTAGCACTCCAAATAAGCTAGCAAAATTGATTTGCCACCAATTCCTTCAAAGTAGTAAAAAATGGCAATCTTCCAATTCTTAATTTTCTACATCAAACCAACCACAAATAATCCATCTATTAGCTTCCAATTAATATATTCTAAGCTTAATTAATATTAACTAGCACTAAATCAAAGATTCAAATAATACAACTTAGGATTAGGGTTTCAAATTGGGGAAAAGTTACCAAATGCATTAATTGATTCAATTAAACACTAAACCCATCTATTTTATAATCTAAAGCATATAAATCAATCTTTAAACCAAACAAATCAACTCATTACCTTTGAATGAAGATACACACAAAATCTATAAGTCAATGGTTCTTGAAATTCTTTGATTTTCCAAGTAATTCAAGGTTGGAAATCAATGAATCAAAGGTTAATTTATGGTTTATCTTGGAAAAATTGCATGAAAAATGGTGGAGAAAGGCTTTGGTATTTTGGCCAAGGCTTAGGAAGAAGAAGAATATTTCTAAAAGTTTCATAAGACATGCTTATATACTAAGATAGAATGGTAAATTACATATAGGTCCTTAAACTATCCAATAATCATACTTTTACCCCAATTCCTTCTGTAATTTATTTTGATAATTCTATTGAGATTTAGATTTCAATGTAGGAATTCAAATATCTTATTTTTATCTTTACTGTATTATAAAAATAGTTTCAAAGGGATTCTGAAACTCAGACTATTGATTTCCTACTATACCCCTAAAGTTCTACTTATTTACTATTTTAGCATTACTTACTTTTTCTGTGTTCCTAAACATTTTTCAACTCTTTCTTTTCACCATAATTACACATATAGTTATATGATTCTTTACCCCTAGTCTGAATAACAAATTCATCTTTCGACCGGATTGCTATTTTTCGGGTAGTATTATTGAAATCGACATTTTACGGGACAGTATCACAAATGCATTTTAATTGTGTTTCAACAAATTATCTTTAGTTATTTCAATGTTCCAGACTAATAACTAATTATATTATTGTTCAATTATGGTTGCAATTCCTAGGATATTACATTCTACCCCATTCAAATAAATTCATCCTCGAATTTAAAATAAACACATACCTCATTGCTGGAACAGGAATGGATATTTGTCCTTCATACTCTGCTCTCTCTCCTAGGTACACTCATCCATCGATTGATACCTCCAAAGCACTTTTACCATTGGGATCTCCTTATTTCGCAACTATCTGACTTGGTGATCAATAGTATCCACTGGTAACTCCTCATATGACAAGTCTTCATTAACCCTAATATCTTATACCTCCAATACATGTGATGGATCAAGCACATACTTCCGTAGCATAGAAATATGAAACACCAGATGAACATGGCTGAAATTAGATGGAAGAGCCAATCTGTATGTTGCATTGCTAATCATCTCAAGTATTTCAAAAGGTCTCACATATCTTGGTGACAACTTCCCTTTCTTCCCAAATCTCATAAAACCTCTCATTGTTGAGACCTTAAGGAAAACATGGTCACCAACTGCAAAATGAACATCTTTTCGCTTTGGATCTGCAAAACTCTTTTGTCTGCTGAAAGCAGTCTTCATCCAATCTTTAATAATAGGCACCTTTTATATTGTCTCTTTAATCAACTCTGGGCCGCCTTCCAATTATTTCTCTCTTGGTTCCACCCAACATACTAGAGATCGACATTTCCTACCATTTAATGTCTTGTAAGGATCCATTTTGATAGAAGAATGGTAACTATTATTGTAGGAGAACTCAATCAGCGGTAGATACTGATCCAAGTTACCTTTGAAATCCAGAACACATAACCATAATATATCCTCCAATGTCTGGGTAGTCCTCTTTGACTGTCCATCTATCTGTGGATGGAAAGTTGTACTGAACCTAACTGAGTACCCATAACCTCCTGGAACTTCTGCCAAAATCGAGAAGTAAAATGTGTACCCCTATCAGATATAATAATCAATGGCACTCCATGAAGCCGTACAATCTTATCCATAAACAGCTGTGCATATTGAGCTGCTAAGTAACTGGTATTCACTTCCTGAAAATAAGCAAACTTCGTTAATCAATCCACAATAACCCATACGGAGTTATAACCCCATATAGTCCTCGGTAAACCAACTACAAAATCCATAGTAATTTGCTCCCATTTTCACTCTAGCAACTCTATCTCCTGAAGCAAACCAGATGACTTCTAATGCTCAAACTTAACTTGCTGACAAGCTAAGCAATAAGAAACAAATCTAGCTACATCCCTCTTCATGTTAGGCCACCAATAGACATTCTTCAAATCATGGTACATCTTTGTAATTCTAGGATGTACACTATACGAAGAATAATGAGCCTCTCTCATAATATGATCTCATAACCCATCAATGTCAGGTACACATATCCGCTTCCCACATTTCAGTACATCATCCTCTACTATAAACTTTGATGCCTTGCCATTCTGAACATCTCCTTTAAGCTTCAGTAGATATGGATCCCTATCCTGTGCCACCTTAATATCATTAATCAATAGTGGCTTAACCCGAAATTGGGTTATCAAAGCCTGATTATGATCATAGGATCCCAAATCCAACTCTATACCCATATCAGCTAACGCCTTCATCTCACGAATCAAAGGTCTCTTGAAGACTCAGATGTGAGCTAGACTACCTATAGACTTTCGGCTCAATGTATCTGCTACTACATTATCCTTACCTGGATGGTAAAGGATCTCGCAATCATAATCCTTAAGTAGTTTATCCCATCTGCTCCGTTGGAGATTCAATTCCTTTTGCTGAAGTATATACTGAAAACTCTTATGATCAATATATATCTCACATTTAGACCCATACAAATAATTTCTCCAGATCTTCGATACAAATAGTACTACTGCCATTTCTAAATCATGTGTCAGATAATTAATCTCATGCTTCTTTAATTGCCGAGAAGCATAAGTAATTACTCTCCTATTATGCATCAAAACACATCCCAATCCAACTCTGAAAGCATCACAATACACTGTAAACTTCTCATTATTTGATGGCAATGCTAACACTGGAGCACTCGTAAGGTAGGATTTCAAAGTCTAAAAGCTGCTCTCACATTCATCATTCCACTGATACCTCTCTTGTTTCTAAGTCAACTTAGTCAATGGAGCAACAATTCTGGAGAAATCCTTCATAAATCTTCTATAGTATCCTGCCATACCAAGGAAACTACGGATCTCAGAAACACTGGTAGACCGAGGCCAATTTGCAACTGCTTCAACCTTATGAGGATCTACCTTAATACCATCTTTATAAATAACATGCCCTAGGAAGCACACTTCAGTTAACCAGAACTGGCATTTAGACAACTTAGCATTTAACTGATGCCCTCGAAGTGTCCGTAGTACAATCCTCAGATGCTTTGAATGTTCCTCCTCACTCTTGGAATTTATAAGAATGTCATCTATGAAAACCATCTATGAAAACTATGACAAACTTATCCAAGAATAGCTTAAAAACCCTATTCATCAAGTCCATAAATGCAGCTGGTGTATTAGTCAACTCGAATGGCAACACCAAAAACTCATAATGTCCATACCGGGTCCTGAAAGTAGTCTTGGGTACATCCCTCTTCTTAATTCTCAACTGGTAATACCCAGATCTCAGTTCAATTTTAGAAAAATGACTAGCACCCTGCAACTGATCAAATATATCATCAATCTGTTGCAATGGGTATTTATTCTTCATTATCACCTTATTCAGCTGCCTGTAATCAATACACATCCTCAGAGATCCATCCTTCTTTTTCACAAATTACACTGGAGCACCCCACGGAGAACTGCTCGGTCTAATAAATCTTTTATCCAGTACAATTGCACCTTTAACTCTTTCAATTATACTGGTGCCATTCTGTACGGAGGAATGGATATCAGATCGGTGCCTGAATATACCTCAATCTCAAACTGTATCTCCCTATCTGGGGGTAGTCCTAACAATTCATTAGGAAAGACATCAGGAAATTCTTGAACTACTAGTATATGATCAATCCCTGAGGAAGTCTTCTACACATCTATTACATGAGCCAGGAATGCTGAACAACCTTTCCCTATCATCCTTCTAGCTTGGATTGTAGAAACAAAACTGAATCTAGATTCATGTCTATCACCCTGGAATTCAAAATCTGGCTGCCCCTCAGGCTAGAATTTAACTCTCTTCTCATAACAATCAATAACTGCACGATGTGTTGTTAGCCAATCCATACCAAGTATCACCTCAAGCTCTAACACAGGCAGATCTATCAAATCAGCACGCAAAATATTATCATTAATCTCAATCATATAACCTGGATAATAATAATTCACTTCTACACTCTCCCCCATAGGTGTAGCTATCTCTAAAGGCACACTCAATAATTGTCTCTTTTTATTCAATTTTGGTGCAAACAGTGGTGAGACAAAAGGAATGTGTAGCACCAGAGTCAAACAATACATCAGCAATCTCATTCTGTATTAGAATAATACCCGTGACCACATTATCAGATCTCTGTGCCTCATAAGCATTCACAACAAAAACTTACCCCTGAACTCTGCCTGTTGGTGCCTGACTATTGCTCGGTGCCTAACCTCTGCCTCTGGCCCTACCAGAAGCCTCTCTAGCAACATTCTGACTCATCTGAATAGTAGGTTGGGACACTATAGCAGATGGTCGCTGATCACCCCATAAAAGGACATCTGCTGATGAAATGACCATGCTACACACATTTTAGGTAGGCATTTGTCTATCGTTGACACTCCCCTCCGTGCCTTCTACCATAAAATCTACAAATTGGCACACTAGGCATCTGCGTAACAGGTCTAGAAGAACCCTGTGAATAAATAGGTGCAGACTGCACTGGAGGTCCTATACTCTATGTCCTCCTCCTCTGACTGCCAGATGGAAGTCTCTGATCAAACCTGGGCACTGGCTTAATCTATCTAGGTTGGGAGCTACTCTCCCCTCTACTACCCTGTGATCCGGGTCCTCCCTTTCTTTTCTGATCTCTTTTAGCTCTCTCTGACCTATACTTTTCCTCCATCTGATTGGCCTTATCAATGATAGTAGTTAGAGATCTAAACTCTATAGCAATTAGGGCATTATGAAGTGAGACATGCAAACCCCTCCTGAATCTGCTGATCAAATCTGCCTCAGTAGGAGCAATCTATGTAGCATATATGCTCAATCTAATAAACTCCTCAGCATACTCCTCAACTGTCCTGTTACCCTGCTTAAGCTGCTCAAATTGGATCAAATTCTTGGTTTTTACCCCCTTCTGTCAAAAACTCATCAATAAATCCCTATCTGAACTCTGCCCCAAGTAGGAGGATGATCACCATACAATATGGGCTCCATACGTCGAGAAAACCAAGTCCAGGCTTTCCCCTTTAGTAATAACCCAACTAGCTCCACTTCTCTGATATCTAAACTAGGTAATCTCCTAACTACCTTCTTAACTTGCTCAAGGAAGTCAATTGGCTCATCACTTTTGTCACCCCTGAACTCTAGTAGATTAAGCTTCAAAAAGCTAAACATAGAGACTCCGCCCTCATTAATAACTCGGCGGGCTCCCTGTATAGCAGGCTCTCCAAGAACTACAGTTGGCTGCACAGGAGTTGGAGCAGGAACTGCTAGAGCAACAATAATTGGTGCTGCTACTGGTGTTGGTGGTGGCAGCATATTCTGTCATTCCCACCTCAATTCTTCTAATTTTCGACGCAATTCCATCATCTCCATCCTTTAGGGGTCATCACTCCTCTCTGTCTCCTCTATCATCAGTCAAGATTTGGACGGTTCCTCTGAAAATTCTTTGACAATAGACTCGTTAGAGGCTACCTCTGCCTCTTTGGTATCCATGTTTCTATCATTAGACATCTCTATCAACTGTCAGAAAATAGAACAGCGTACTCAATACATTATAGAAACGGAGAATACTTATACATACTCGACGAATACAACAAAAGATGAAACATGAATTCCTATGCTCCATGGTTTACTTAACTCTACCTAGTACTGTATCTAGTTACTATTTATTTGTAACCTATGCCCTGATACCACCTCTGTCACGTCCCAATTTCAGAACATAACGGTCCTAAGATGCGGGAGATGCCAGAGGCGACCGACACCCATAGAACCCAGTATCACATACAATTATAATAATTACTATCAATTTATTAATCAATTACTCAGTTACTATTCATTCTGGCATTCTGTAATTTGTTTGTAATTTATACTGCAATTGGCTATAACAATCATCATCTCATGCCATACATACACATATATAATCTAACTATGCCATTATACAACCCATAGAGCTACTAAAATATATATATACAAAATACAATGATTTAAATAATTACACTATTATCAGACACTACAGAATTCCTCGAAAAGCAACAGTCAGGAATCTGCCTACCTACTCTGCACTTGGAAAGGGGAAACAATGGAAAGGGTGAGTATATAAGATACTCAGTGAATCTAATATGCCTCGATCATAAACATGAACTGGAACATCAATAGAGGATAGGCAGATGAACTAATAATGTCAGTCTAATCAAGAATATTAGAATACATAATCAAATTACAGTAGATGACTGTAGAAGTAATAATCAGGTTAATGAGAAATATATCACATGGATAAGACAGATGTAGGGACATGAAATACATATCACATGTATCCATCATATATCAATAAACATAAGACTCATTAGGTCTTATGGCCAGGACTGTTAACCCTTCCCAGCTAGGGTATCAATATACAATGTGCACATTGCCGATAGTATGTACCCACTACCCTATCGGAGAAGCAGCTTTGTCAAATCACATTTGAGCCATAATAGGTATAGAATAAGTCAATAGATACAATTAAACTACAATGGTATCACCAAGTATCAATAACTCAATATCAATCAAATCAAGTTGTAATTCAAACAATGGATTAGCAATAATAAGTAGATATACAATAGCAATAGGTTTGGCAATTAACAATGGGATGGAACATAGCTTGGTCATATATGAACAAATGGTTGGCACAATTGGCATGCCAATGTCACTGGCGATGATGACAGTCAAATGGTAGGTCTATGGATGAAACAAGTGACAGGCCTATGGCAAAATGAACTAGGCATTTCATCGAACACTTGGTGTGCAACAATGAATGGACAATTTGGCATAGTTTGGGTGCAACTCCAACATTGCCCCAATAATCAAAAACAACTCACAATATAGGCAATTCAATAAATAATAAATATCCAATAACATACAACAAACAAAGGATCAAATTATCTTGAGAAATCAAAGGAAATGCAAAGCAAAAATTTGAACATGAATAGTAAATGAGGTTCGGCCAAACTTGGGATTCCAAGGGAGGTTTCCAAACTTCAATTCAATACAAAATACATGTTAAATGATGCATATTAAACTCACCTGGCACTCTAAATGGTTCTTGAAATTCTTTGATTTTCCAAGTGATTCAAGATTGGAAATCAATGAATCAAAGGTTAATTTAAGGTTTTATTTAGGTTTATCTTGGAAAAATTGCATGAAAAATGGTGGAGAAAGGCTTTGGTATTTCAGCCAAGGCTTGGGAAGAACAAGAAGATGACCAAAATTTTCCTAAGGCATGCTTATATACTAAGTTAGAATGGTAAATTACATATAGGTCTTTAAACTATCCAATAATCATACTTTTACCCCAATTCCTTCTGAAATTTATTCTAACAATTCTGTTGAGATTTAGATTTCAAAATGGGAATTCAAATAGCTTATTTTTGTCTTTATTTTATTATAAAAATAGTTTTAGAGCCATTCTAAAACTCAAACAATTGATTTCCTACTATATCCCTAAAGTTCTACTTATTTACGATTTTGCCATTACTTACTTTTTTAGTGTTCCTAAATATTTTTCAACTCTTTCTTTTCACCATAATTACACATATAATTATATGATTTTTCACCCCCTAGTCTGAATCATAAATTCATCTGTCAATCTGACTACTATTTTTCGGGCAGTGTTACTGACACCGATATTTTCCAGGACAGTATTACAAATGCATTCTACCTGTGTTTCAAAAATTTCTTTAGTTATTTAGATGTTTTTAGACTAATAACTGATTATATTATTGTTCAAGTATGGTTGCAATTCCTAGGTTATTACAATTCCATTTAAACATAGGTTCACTATATGTGTATAAATAGACAAGTTACACAAAACAGACACCAAAGTCACCAATATGGTAGCAGACACCTTGGTGTTAGAATTTTTAAACAAGTTTAGACATGAGTATATTTAAATGCACTAATAGAATCATAAACTAGAGAAATATAGGAAATACTGTGTTGGAATTAAAGTGGGATAAAAAGGTAAATACTTATAACTTATAGGGTGAAAATATAAATACCTAAAGTGCTAGGGGTGCATTTATAATTTCCTAAAGCTGATTAGTATATAAAGCCTTCGTTAACCATTTTCCCAATCATTTTCACTCATTCCTTCTTCTCCTCCATCTTAGGTTGAACCATACTTCTTTCTCTCATTGAAATTTTCTTCATTTTTCACAAAGAAAACCTAAAACAAAATTCAAGTAAACAATAAAACTAATCCAAATTAACCTAAACCATATTAAATTTCATAAAAGAACCAAAGCAAACTTAACTTAGAATTGGAAAGGGATTTCAGCTCCAAGAAGAAAAATAAGTAAAATATTTACTTCATCTCCCTTTTCATTAATTTAAGCCATATTAATAATTATTTGATTAGTAATATCCCTTGTGTTGAGTTGATTATTGTCTTGAAATGTGATTCATTAGCATACTTGATATTACCCTTAAACCCTACCATTCTGATGCCAAAGTGTTGCACAACAAGTGTTCAACAAAAGGCCATTTACATTAGTTTCAAGCTTACTAGTGGCTATTAGTTTTGCATGCGCTGATGGGTATCAATCTCGCCAGCGCAAACTATTAGCATCGATTTTTGACACACCTTGAGCCCGAGTAAAAACCTAATGATTGTCACGACCCTGTTTCCCGAGCTGTGACGGTCCTAGGGAATGGGAAATGCCAATGGCGACCGGCACCCATAGAACCCAGTACCATCACACAATCTATCAACCTCAATATATTATTTATTTATTAGTCAATTACCATCCATTAAGCAATTTTGTTATTCATGCAGTTAACCTGTCCATTATTCTGTCACCATAATGCAATTAGCTGTCACAAGTACATATCATATATCATGCATCATATATATAATCAATATAGACCATCAATATCGGATATAAACAATGTTCATCTCCTAGCTATCCAATACATACCCATGGAGCAGCTAGATCATGAACACCAAAAATAATAATAATACAGTAATCCAAAATAAATATATACATCAGAAATCCGAAGCAGGAAATCCACAGAGAACAGAAGACTGGATCCTGCTACCTACTCCTCTCTTG
>CANXYC010725059.1:0-22569 GCA_948193065.1 Aleurites moluccanus
CACCACCACCATCGGCTTCCTCGAATCACCCACAACCTCCATCGCAGCAAACCAGTGGCCAAACCTTGGCCTCGACGATCAGCAGTGGCAAGCCACAACTAGCGAATCGAACTTCGTGGCCATTAACACCAGCGAATTCATGCACTACTGTCGACGCCACCAGACCTGTCATTGCCTTCATCGCTGGAGCTTTGCCTATTGTCTCATTTGTTTCTGAAGCAGCAACTGTTCACACCGGGCTTATCCAAAACATAAACAAAATAAGAAATGGGAGGCTGAAACGACTCTACAGTCTACATAACAAAACTAAAGTGAGAAATAGAAAAACAGAGAAGAGAAAGATAGGAAGGGAATGCGAGAGAAAATGGAGAAAATAGCTTTCGATTTTTGAGTATTTAGGTTCTTTGTCCAGATTCTACGATCTGGAACTTCTTTTTGATCATTCGTCTCCGAATATTTGAGGCTACGGTCTCTGTTTTGCTTTTCTCCTTCTTTAAAATCTAGGTTTTGATTCGATGTTCATTTGAATCCTTGTTTGGGTCTGGTCAAAGAAGTAATGGAATCGAACTCATTGTTGGGCTAATTCAACGAATTAGATTCGCTCTTTGTTCTTCTTGTTTTGTGGTATTTCTAAATTTCTAATCAGTTCTGGCTGGTTTCGATTCGGTTTTCGTTCTGATTCGGTCTGGCATTTCGGATTCTGGATCGTGGATAACGAGTTTCTGTTGGGTTTGGTATTATCAGTTGTGGATTGTAGGGGAGGAATTTTTAGGGTTTGTGAGATGGTAAAGTGGATATAGTGAATTTGCGAAAGAGATAGAAGGAGAAGAGGATAGAATGGATGACAGAGGTGGGTCATTTGTCACTGTCAGGAGAATGTCTCAGGGTCTCGAACGAGGAAGCAACACCTGCCATTCAGCGTCTGCTGAGGTTGTGGCAGGATCCGCAGCATGGCTTGGTCGTGGTCTTTCTTGTGTGTGTGCACACAAAGAAGAGAGAGTGATGCTCGTCCCTCATTTGATTTAACCCCTGCCCAAATTGTTCCTGGATTGGTAATTTTTTATTTTGGGTCCGGTGAAGGTGTTTCAAATTTTGGATTTGGGGGTTTGAGTTCTATTTCAGGCTACTCTGTGTTTCTGAAAACATAGCATTTGAGAGCTGTGGGATTTCGATTCTCGATTTCTTGGTGGACTGCGTTCTTTCAATTTATGAGGGTTTCTACTATGTATTTCTATTAAATTGGGTATGGTCACTAAGTTGTGGCATCTCGGTGGTTTATATTTTGGGTCTAGTCCCATTTCTGGTGGATCTATTTTAGTAAATTTTATTTCTTTCAAAGTTGAAAGCAGATAGATTCAAAGTAAGCCATATTTTAGTAAATTTTATTATAATCCTTATTTTATTGTATTTTAAAATTTTGTAATTTAAGTTAATTTTTTAATTTGTAAATATTATTTTTTTAAAAGGTTTAATAAAATTGATTTGCCAATTTATTCTAAATATATTCAATGTTATCTTTTTTATGAATGATTAAAAATAAAAGTAATAAATAAAATTAATTATGCCCAGTCAAAACGTAAATCAAATTCATTTTCTATTTTTCCGATTAATTTCATATTTGATTAATATTCATAAATAATCCTGTAAATAATCATCATTCTGGTTAAGAGGAAAATAAATAAATTTATATTGTATAAATAATAAATGAAAAAATATTTTTAAGACCAATTTAATATTTTGAAAATTAACTTGTAGAGTGTCTAACATCTTTTCCCTATATTTATGACTTCCGAACCCAACTTTGGTTTAACAGATCGAATTTTTAAAAATTTCTAATTGAATTTTTTAAAATAATTCAATTGGTGGCGACTCTATTTTTTTTATTTAAATAAAAATTTTATTTTTCATCATTTTATCGCGGCATTCTTTAAAAACGTTGTGACAAGAAAGATGAAAGTGTTAATTACACTTAATTTTAAGAATTAAATAATAATTTGTCCAATTAAAAAAAATCAATTTGGATTTTTTATTAGCTTAATTTTTATTTAGTGTAGAGTTTAATGAAAAATACATTATTATTATTATTATTATTATTATTATTTGTAATTTTGTGTGTGGTGTTTTAAAAATTCGTGTAGAATCAGGCGATAAGCTTACGTGTGGCTGAGCAGCACCATATTAGCTTCTGAAAAGTCACTCCACTTTTCGTTGGTTAGGAGAAGGAAATCATGGCTGCGAGCTTGTTGTTTTCCTGCAATTCGAACCTAATGCACGCTTCCTATTCTACATTATTTCTAGGTTTTAGGCGGGGGATTCTGATTCTGAATCAACCCACTGGAACAATTAGTGGAAGCCGGAAATTATCCCATAGGTTTCTGGTGGTTGCCGCAACTGAAGGTTCTGCAAAGCCGAGCAAATCCGAAGAAAATATTCCATCTTGGGCTAGACCAGATTCCGATGAGCCTCCTCCTTGGGCTCGAGAGAAAGGCAATGAAAATGGCAGCAGCTCAGTGAAGCAGAGTATCGAAATTCCCTTCTATGTTTATTTACTTGCCTCTGCAATTACCGCAATTGCTGCAGTAAGTTTCCTCTTCTTCTATCTTCCTTGAAAGGTGATAAATAGGTTCACTGATAAGAATTAGAATGATTGCAGATAGGTTCTGTTTTTGAGTATGTGAATCAAAATCCAGTTTTTGGAGTTTTGAACTCGGACAGCATCTTCTATACTCCATTGCTCGGATTCTTTGCATTTACTGGCATCCCCACTTCTGTAAGTGTTTTATCTCCTTCGTGTTATTGACAATTTGAAATTTTATACCCAAAGTTTGTTTCTTACAATTTCATAGCTGCGCAGGCATTTTTGTGGTTCAAATCTGTTCAAATTGCTAATAAAGAAGCTGAGGAACAAGATAGGAGGGATGGATTTCTTTAAATTCAAATTCACTGTCTAGCATTTTTCTTTGTTGGTACAAAGACTACATAGAGTACCTCTCCTCAATTTCGATTTAATTTTGCTTTTACTATTACCTTTGTGCAGTTCATCTTGAATGTCTTAGCTTAAAATTATGTGAATATCATAACTAGCTTAGAGAACCATTTATATTGACCTCATTCTCAACAATATATTATTCTTCTCAATGGTGAGATATGTCTTGGTTAATTTGCTGAGTAAACTGACCTGTTTCCCTATTGTGTGTTGTAAAACAATGACACCATATAAAAAGAGTTAACTGTGCTCAGGTTTTTCTTTCTTTTTGCTTTAGAGACTTGAAGGATAGACTTATTATGCTGTCTTTGTAAAATTTCAACTTGTTTTAATTTCTAGTGAACTAACAAAGATTTCTGATACCATT
The DNA here is from genome assembly GCA_948193065.1 of Aleurites moluccanus. NCBI lineage: Eukaryota > Viridiplantae > Streptophyta > Magnoliopsida > Malpighiales > Euphorbiaceae > Aleurites > Aleurites moluccanus. The sequence continues at coordinate 3,354 of CANXYC010725059.1, forward strand.
TTGGTGGATTCATATTTTCAAATTTGTGACTTTGCTTTTATCTTGTTGGTGAATGATGTTTGCGGCAAAATGGCCCTGATCTGTTGCACAAAAGCATCACTTATGCTCAAATAAAACGAGAAATTTAAAAATTTAGGATCTATAGATTAGGTTCATATTGGATATGATTTGCCTTGGGACATTATAGAGTATTTCTAGTCATTACAGGATCCTTCTTATATATATTTACTTGAAACAAATGCTGTTTGGTCTTTATAGTTTTAGAAGTCCAGGATGCACATGCAAGATGAATTGGAAATAGAAAAGGGCAGGTGTCTAGGCTGCTCTCTCTCTCTCTCAATCACTCTCTTTCTTTCAGTTGAGTTTTCTGATGTTTGCATGAGAGTGTGATTGCCTTTCTCTAAGTTATGATTCCTTTGGAATCCTCAGTGCAATTACTTTGTCTTATTTGGATCAAAGTGCCTGCAATTGCTGGTACTTTCAGAATTTAACCTTCGAACAGTCATATATCCATTAATCCCTTTTGACCTAAGTTGAACCCTAATTCATAATTCTCCCAAACGTAGCCGTAAACACAAATTTTGTCATCCCAATCAAGCCTGCTATAGTATCGGTAGGTGTACCCTACAGGTCAGATTAAAATTACTGATAGTTTCGAGAAAAATAATCTGAGTTTGGACCAGAGTCGGTAAGAGTAAGAGCCGCTGAGAATGTGGGGTGTTCAACGGCGGGAAAATGTTAGGATTCTAATTGGTCAAGGTATGGGATTTGATGAATCTCACATTATAAGTATGGAATATCAATGTAGCGATTATATGAATTTTGCGCTCTCCAATCCCTTGAGCTAGTTTTTGCAGTGTGGTTCTCCTAAGATTTATAACAATAAGGCTATTGCTATTCAAAGAGACATATTGATGAAGAATAGGAAATCCAGAAAATTCAAATACAAAGATGCAAGAAGCTTAGAATATGGTCCAGATTTAACATAGGGATAATTAAGAAAATTATAAAATATTTACTAGTCTTTTTTGTGTTAAATTCAGGTGTCTAGCTAAATAAATAATCTGCTGGTCTATTATTTTTAGAATAGGGGCAATTTTATAATTTTTAGTTTCGCTAGGAAATTTGTCCCCATTTCTTTAGGAGTTTGTAATTTTACTTTTAAATCTTATTTTGAGTCTTTGTTAGTTTAGGAAGAATTTATTCATTTTTAGTTTATTTTAGAAATCTAAATCTTTATAGGACAAAAATTAATTTTGAAGTAATTTTCTTCAAGGATTAGGAGTTGTTTGAGTTTATAAATACCTAGTACTATAATGTTTATAATTAAGATTTGTGATTGAATAAAAAAAAATAGCAATTATGCTATTTCAAGTTGTGTGATGCAATTCAATCTTAGGTATGGAATATTGGATGTGATGTCCAATGAAGTTTAAGCGTAAAACTTAACTATTTTTTATTGTTTGCTATTAAAGCTACTGTTCATCCATTTTACTATTCACTAATATTGTTCACAACGCTGAAACAAGATATAACTCTTTGTTTTAAGTTTTGCATCTCAAATCCCTTGCGTACAAGCCCCCGTCTTCCACATATAGCTTCTACTTGTCCCTAGCCTTCATATAAACCTAAAATTCATACTTTATATATCTAGCTCTCCAATCCGTCCCGCTTCACATGTTCATGGGATTTTCCAATCATTAATTTGTGGTTGGTAGCAATGGACTTCAAAATCATTTTATTCATATGATATTGCAAATGATTATGCTTAAAGGCCTAATGTAGCGAGTTAACATTGAATTATATTGTTCAAGAAAGACTTAAAGTGTTCTAGCATGCATGTTAATTTTACAATTTGCATCGATATCCATAGATCTTATGATTTGGGGTTCGAAATGGATGGAGTCCACACTCCACAAAAGGATAGCTTTGGTATAATTTAAATGGAATATATGAACCATCGCTCCAGTTTTATATATCTACTTGGGGTACAATTGATTGTCTTCATGCATGGAAAGATGCATTGCATGGTACCAAATTCGCGGAACCCCTGTTGGTACTGTGATTCGGGAACACGTGTCCCAAATTTCAGGTTTCCACCATCCCAATTTGCTCGAGATTGGGAATCAAATCTCCATAGCTGGCATCCCAATTTTCTGTAGAGACAAGATGAAGAGACTTGAAGAAGAAGATGAAGAAAAAGACTTGCAGGTCCACGAAACAATGAGAATAAGAAGAAACAGAAAGTCATTAAATGGTTGAGTTTTTCACTGCTCTAAGAAAACATAGACTATTAGTTGCATTCTTGTAATTTCTAAGAGTATTAGTTATAGTATTATGTGAGTTGTCGCACAATTTCTAAAATATAAATTATATTTTTTTGTTGTTGTATTATAAAGTATATTAATTATAATTATAATATTAATTATAATTATAACTATAACTATTTTTATTTGAGAAATCATTATTATTTAAAAAAAAAGTAAAATTTAAAATTATAAAATAAATTTATCTATTAAATTTTATTTAGAATATGATTAATATTTAAAAATAATCTAATACTTTAGACATATTTCAATTCTCAATAAAAATTCAAAAAGAGACGTTCGAATAAAAATTCTAAATGAATTCCATTTCAAAATAGCGATCCAAAAAACTATCCATGCCCCAAATTTTTTTCTGTGTGTGTTCTGCGTTCCCATACCACTTTTTGACTCAATCGTACCACGAACTTATAACCATAATGCATTTTGCTCATTATATAATATTCTCAAGATGCCTCGGTTTGTTTTTAATTGTTATCCAGCTATTAGACTAAGTTTTGTCATATCTTTTTCTGTTGAGAGAGACAATGTAATCAAAAGTAAGTGAACAATGTCTGGAATCTAAAATAAGTGGTTCACTCCTACTATCTTCAATTTCTTCACTTTGATTATGAGATATTGAGGTATTATCTTGCAGCTCATATAGTTGAAGATCATTTTTAACTTTAACAATATTTGGAAAATCCTCTTTTAAGAAATCCATATCACGAGACTCTATTCCAATCATCCTCCCATCAGGATATTCACATACATCACATAGCCCTTAGAGTGCTTAGAATATCTAATAAAAATATTTTTATTAGTTCTAGGACTCAACTTACCATGCTTATAAGAAGCATTGTGAACATATCCTGCTAATCTTCATGGGTGCAAGCCATCTAAAATAGATTTACTGCCATTCCATGATTCATAGGGAGTAGAAGGAACAAACTTAGAGGGCATAAAGTTAAGTATAAAGGCAGCTATCAAAAGTGCATCCCCCCAAAAACTAATTGGAAGGTTAGCTTTTGCCATCATTGACCTAACCATCTCTAAAAGTGTACGATTTCTCCTTTCCGTTATATCATTTTGTTGCGAAGTATAAGAAATTGTCAATTACTTACATATCCTCATTTCCTCACAAAACATTTTAAATTGATCAAATAAATATTCTCGGCCCCTATCAATACAAAAATTTTTTATGCTCCTCTCTTTCTGATTCTCAACCTCAACCAAGAAGTGTTTGAAACAATCCAAAGCTTCTGAACGATGAGATAGCAAAAAAAAAAAAAAAAAAAAAAAAACTGAACTATACCGAGAATAATTATCAATAAAAGTGAGAAATAGGATGCGTCATGGCGAGTCCTCACACTCATATGTCTGCAAATATCAAAATGGATTAGCTCCAATGGGTAAGAAGCCCTTTTGACCTTACCAAAAGACTTTATACAGGCTTTTCCTGTTAAGCATGGTTCACATATAGGTAGGTTGATTTTATTGAGTGACCCCAAAAGGCCTTCTTTGGCTAATCTTGTCAGCCCCTCTTGTCCTATATATCCCAATCTTGCATGCCATTTAATTAAATTAGATTCAACATCAGAAGCAGATATAACTAAAGAAGCAGAATAATTATTTAAGTCAAAACATAAATCCAACATAAAAAATTTGTTCCTTAAAATACCATAACCATAAAAGTCTAAACTTAAAGAAAACTTCAATTGAGTTCCTTCAAAATAGAAAGAAAATCCTAATTTCAACATTACTAAAACTGAAAATAGATTACATCGAATATCAGGTGCATATAGCACATTTTTTTATCAACAAGTTGCGACCATAATGCATCTTTAACTGATAGGAACCAATGCCAATGACTTCTTCCTCAACGTCATTTCCCATTGTAACATAATAGGTGTATAATGGTACTCAATGATAATCTACATATCCTGCTCAATCTCTCGCTACATGGTTTGCTGCTCCTGTGTCTACAACCCAACTAGTGAGAACTTGAGCAACAAATACTTTTGGGCAAACTAAAATGCTAGGAGAGCAGGAAAAGAGAAATACCTTCTTCAACTCAGTGCAATCACGAGTGAAGTGTCTCGTTTGTTGATAGTTGCAACACTTAATTTTATTGATATTTTTCTTTCCATGTTTACTTTTATGCTTACCAATCTTTCCATCCTTTGATGGAGGAATCCTTGCCTTATTTTGTTTAGCCTTTTGCTACCAATTGCGCTTAAACTTATATCCTTTGTGCTTGTTAGTTTGAGCAACCATTATTGTGGTGTGGTTTGCCATTTTGCACTCTGCCTCAAGTAGGAGATGACGTGAAAGGTCATCAAAACTTTTGATGCTCTCATTATGTGTCAACACTAATTTGACATGTTCCCATGAGGAATCAGACAAGGATCTGAGGATACCTAAAATTTATTGCTCGTCATTGAGGTCTACTCTAGCTACCTTTAATTTTCTAATCATTACAGACATAATTTTAAGATGTTTTTGCATGTAATGTTTTGGATTAATGACATATTCATTGAATTTGAGAGTTAGGGCCCTCAGCCTCATTGTGATGCCACCAAATTTTAACTTAAGCTGCTCCCACATAGTTTTAGCAGTTGGAAAGTTCTTAAACTCTTTTATAAGGACGTCATGTATGCAGCTCAACATAGTATAGCACACGTTATGATTTTTATTTTGCCACTTCTCATAAATGGTAACTAGAGCAAGGGATGCATTCTCAATTGGTAGTGTCATGGTGTCCGTCAAAATATTGAGTATCTACTTCTCATTAAGAAGATATTGTATCTTTTTATGCTACATATCATAATTATCACCATTCAATTTGTCTTGGTTTGATAATTCATGAACCAAATTCTTAGAGGCCATTTTCACTACAAACATCACGCAAGCTTAAATTAGTATATATTTTATTTTATTTTATTCATCAATCAAACTAAATAAGAAAATTCTAATAAACATTCTAAAATCAAAAATTTCATCTTTGCAAGACTAGTAATCATCTCTTATTATATAAATTAAAATAACTTTTTTAATTTAATTATGAATAAAATATGAGAATACATTCCTCTATCCCCAACATATAACAAATATTTACATATTTAAAAATAAATCTCTTATGAACTCAATTATTATTTAACATGCCAAAATTAATTTCTAAATAGAAATTTCATGCTCACATAGCATCAAATAATAAAATCTCCATTAAACAACAATAATAAAATTATTAACACAATAATAATAATAATATATCATGGAGAATTGAATAGTTTACATATACATAATTACAATGTTATATTAAATATATACTTAATTAAGTGTGAGTCAATGACCTTTTGTCAGTTTCACCGAAAAAAAATTTCAGCTTGATGGGTGTGGCCTAGTGCCACTATCCTCATCTGCCTGAATTTTACACAAGCTATCAATAATATTTTAGGCTATATTAGTGGTAATCCGTGCTTCGAGTCACAGCCCATATGGCTATGCCCAAAATCATCATTGTCATTGTTCTTATTTTGTATACAGTGACATTATGTCACTTACAAAACATGACTTTGGTCTTTGTCAAACTACCCACGTGGTTGTCAATATTATTTTTTATTCTGCAGTGGCCTTATGCCTCTTAAATACATTCAAAAGCACACAAGCTCTCAGAAGTTAGCCCACATAAAAACACAGTACTTGGTTAGAGTCCGCGTGACTCCAATAAAAAATTAAAAAAAATTAATTACTGTCACGATGGATTTTATTAAATACGTAACCGACATTAGAAAATAAAAAAGTAAAAAATTTTTAAAACTCGTAATAAGTTTAACTTATCATTAAACGACAAAATTATAATATGATAGCTATAACTATCACAAGTAAAGGCTATGAACTCACCTATCAAATAGAATAATAATAATTTAACATCATCACTTAGTCACTTAGACTGATATTATATATTTAACATCATCAACTAAAAATTTTTGCTTAACGGAGTAATAATAGAACTACGATAATAAATTTAACACTAAACATAATAATGTGGAACTCTAGAGATTTTAATAGAATGAAATGAATTAATTACATAATAAAATAAAATAATTTCACTGCTTGAGGAATATAAGGCATAAATACTCAACTTAAAAACTTAATTTCGGTAAGCTCGACCTAGAACCTGGAAAAATATTTGAATATGGGTGAGCGTTCGATTCAATGAGCTGAAATAATTTAATTCAACATGCAGGTCATTTATTAATCTACATGAAATGTCACATTACACATACTCATCCATAAACATTCATAACATCCAAGATTATAACACCTTAGTTAAACCTAGAACTTGAACTACAAAGAGTAACCTAGGGGAAAATTTTATTTGACTTGAAACTTGTGAATTTTTGTATATTTCTGCTTGAATTTGATTGGTATGCATGTTATATGATGTGTTTGAATATATAGAGGGGGTTTAAATGCTGTTAGGAAGAAATATGGTAAAATTGAGTTTTTAGTGAACTGGGGGCAAAATGGTCATTTCACACCTCTTAATTAATTATATATTTTTAGTTTTTATGGCCATTCATAAAAACTTGTGAATTTTTAGTTTTTATGGAAATTAACATTATATTTGATGATAAAAGAGAATATTATAACATGAAAATAGTGGTATAAAGGTTATTTGAATTATTGTTGGAAGATTAAAGCCGGTAGAAAATAATTCCGAATAAAGTTGCTCGGATAGGGATTCCATTTGAACTAGGGGTAGTTTAATCTTTTCCTTTGGATTATGGACTTATTTGGTGTATGCAAGCCTATGGTATCATTTTAGGCTAACCTAAATCAAACCATTGGATGAAAAGATTAAGAATTGAATAGTTAGTAAGCTAGGTTTCACAATTTTTACCATAAGCTCAATGTATAGGATAACACCATTGATATTTAACTTGATTTTTCCAACCTCTTATATTCCTTAGCCATTTCACCATTCAAACTTTCTCTTTCCTCCATTACAAGTTTCGGCCACCATTGTCCAACACCAAAACAAGTTATTTTCTTTCATTTCTTGATTTAAACTTGTTAATTCCATCATTCTAAACACAAATCTATCCTTAGATTCAAAGAAAAATCAAGAAAAGTTGATAAATCAAAACTTTGAAGTTTTGGAAGAATTATTGGAAAAGTAAGTGATTTTACCATTCTTTTGGTTTAATTATGTTCTTAAGATGTTCTTTGATATTAATTGGTAACAAAAATGTGTTTAGGTTGGAAGAAATTCAAAAAGTTGGAAGGAAACCCTAATAGGAAAAAGGTATGATTCAAAGATGTTATTTTGATGGAATTTTTGTTCAAATGAGTTGTATTTGATGTGTTTGATATGAATTAGTGGTCATTTAATGGAAACAAATCCATTTGGTGGAAGAACCACTTTGGCCGAATGTGAGGTTTATAGTGCATATTGAGTATGCTTGGTGTCTGTTGATGTGAATAATATGTTTTGTGATGTTTTTACATCTTACCAGAGTGTTATATGTGGAAATAGGTGAACCATCGAGTACTCATGTTAGGAGTATCGAACGGTGGGCCGACTAGGGCTACCGAACATTGTTGGGGGATAAAGTAGTCTAATTACATTAAAGGTGAGTCTATATGTATAATCACGCATGATTTACATCATATATGCTATAGTATGTCATTTGGACTAATAAAATAGAGTTTGATATTTAAAAACACCAACAGTGCATTTTGACCAGTAAATAAGCCCACTGAAACTGCCTAAACTGACTTAAACTTTGTCCGGCTATAAAATGACACCTAAAAAGCCAATTGAGCCACCACTTAGCCCATTCTTCTAGTTTTATCCTAAGCTTTAAAATGGTACCTCATGGTCCACCTAAATCTATTGGTAGCATAGTTAACCAGAAACTACTCAAAAATTCCAAAATGGACCCGTAACGGCAAGTGACAATTGCGGCAGTGCAATTGGGCCCCGCTGACTATTTTTTTTACTTGACCCAAAATTGTTCTATTATTCATTATGGATATATATATGATTGTTCCACAACTATAAGAGTTATATTTATGCTATATTGATTGTTATATGGAGACACACCCATATGGTATTATAACAGGGTTATCTCGATGGTTTAGCGGGTAATTCCATCGACCGTATACACACTGGTATTCATTAGACCCTTACTAGGGAGGGGTGTCATATTCTCTAACTGTAAGAGCTGATCACTCTTACGTACAATGGATTATGCACTTTATTATAGTGCCGGAGTACAGAATTATACACGATTGTGCTATTACAGACAGTGCAATTGCACTTTTCACTGGACCCAATCCTGTTATATCATATGTGCATTGACTCATACACTAGATATTCATATAGATACTTGTTATACCCTTTACTTTTTATCTTCTATTGATTCTACATGTCATTTGAAAGCAACCATGGTATTATGATCATCCACTGCATTTTTATATATATAGATTCACTGAGTATTTTTATACTCATCCTCTTAGTGGTTTATGTTTTTCAGGACTGCAGTGAGGCTCGAATTCCATTGGTACCTTTTATCCTTGCCTTGGAATTTTACTACTTGTAACATGTAATATTCCAATCTTAAAAGTATATGTAAATATCTGTACAGTATTAGAGAATCCATGGTACTGTAACTTAAATAGGGACATATATGTGTGTGATTATGTTTCTTATAGTTTTGCATATAAATTATGCTTTAGGTGTATATAGCTTGAGATATACAGATATATGTTGAGTTGATATTGGAGGTTGATATGAGTATTGATGATAAAGTATATTGAAAGTGTTATTTGTATTTTTTACAGCTGGGCATAGTCATATTTTAGAGGAGATGTTGTCAAAATTTCAGTAGAATTATAAGCTATATTTGAGCTGATTATATGTAATGTTTGCCATATCATATAGATAATTGGGTTCTTCGTGGTACTGGTAGCTTAGGCAACACTCGTACCCTAGAACCGTCACGGCTCCCAAGTTGGGTCGTGACAAAGGTGGTATCAGAGCTAAAGGTTTATTATAACCTGTAGTGTTTGCATATTAGCAGCAATAGAAGTACCATGGAATCTAGGATTCTCTTATATCGTCAAAATGACAGGCTCTTCTTCATTTTTTGAAATTCTGCATACTTATAATATAAACATTTTTTTACATGCTTGATTGTTTTGTTAAGATGTCAGAAAGGCAAAATAGGCATGTTAGCCCTGTTGATGAGGGTGAGTTTTATGGATCTAGTGAGGAAGCAGAGAATGTTTCTAATACATCTGCTATATGGAGAACTCATTCTGAGCCCATCCGGTCACGGAGACGTACTAAGTCTGATTTGATGGGTGATACAGACAGGAGATGCAAGAGATGAGATAGGAAATTTTATAGACCATCCAGACTCATTTTGCATCGCAGCCTGCAGTAGTACAACAACCACCTCTACCTCTAGTACAGCCAGTGGTACAGCCTGTGATGCCACCAGTACCCCAGAGGGAACCAGTAGTATTATAGGGAAACAGAGCACGCAGGGTTATTCCAGAGGGTGGTGTAACTGTTGGAAAGTTCATGAGATTGAGACTGCCTACTTTTATAGGGGAGTATGGTACTGACCCCAATGATTTTATTGATAGGGTTGACAGGATGGTTCGTATACTACCTTGTTCCGATGCCAGGACTATAGAGCTGGTGGGATTATTACTGGAGGTAGATGCTGCTACCTGGTTCATGGAGCATATTGATGAAAATATTCACAGTGATGATCCTATGACTTTGGGAGAATTTAAATAGAGGATGATGGATGAATTTCTAACAGAGGGTTTAAGGGAGAGTAACATTGTAAAATTTGAGTAGCTGCGACAGGGGAACTTGTCTGTTTTGGAATATGCCAGAGAGTTCAGAAGGTTGAGCAAATATGCCAGGAAGATTGGTCCTACTGAAGAGGATCTGATTAGGCGGTCCAGGAGAGGGTTACATACAACTCTGCATAATATTCTGTTGGCTATGAAGTTTACTTCCTTGAGTCATGCTATTGATAAAGTAGTCCAAATGGAGGCTAAATATAAAGAGGAAAGGTCTGATAGGGAGCAGAAAAAGAAAGGAAGAGGAGGAAAGTACCGTAGACTTGGAGAGGGGACATCCCAGACTTTTGCACCTAGACTTCCTCTCAGGCCAGTGTAGTCTTTACCACCTCCCAGTCAGAGACAGGATTTGGGTAGAGGCACTAGTATGAGGCCTCCTATTTCTAGCTATTTCCGAGGCCCTGTTAGACCAGTTCAGATGATATCAACAGTGCCCACATGTACTTTTTGCGGGAGGAGACATTCAGCGGCATGTCATATCAAGTCAGGGGCATGCCTTAGATGTGGACAGTTTGGACATTTTTATAGAGATTACCCTATGCCTAGAGCTTCACAGCTTTCAGAGGCAGGATCATCCCAACCATCAGTACAAATGGGTAGAGGGAGTACAGGCAAAGGCAGACCAGCTGGGTAGAGTCCATCAGCGGGACAGTCAGCAGTTGGTAGGGGCCAGGGGCGTGTCTTTGTAGTTACCCAACAGCAGGCCCAGAGATCTCATGAGACAGTAGTAGATATGATTTATGTACATGATATAGTGGCTTATGTGCTATTTGATTCGGGTGCAACCCACTCTTTTATATCACCTATTTTTGCTATGAAATTGGGAATGGGTAGGAAACCTTTACATCTGCCCTTAGAGATAGCCACATCAATGGGAGATAAAATTATTGTAGGGTATAAGTATGATATTAGTGATATGAGAATTTGTGATAGATCCTTGCCTGCGGAATTGATTGAGTTACCTGTATTGGAGTTTGATGTTATCCTTGGTATGGATTGGTTGACTGTTCATAAAGTTTCGATTGATTGTGCAATGAAAATGATAAAATTTTGACTCGATAGGCAGGAAAAGTTTATTTTTCAAGGGGAAGCTAACAGTCACATATTGGGGTTAGTGTCTGCAGTACAGGTAGAGAGGTTGATGAAAAAGGGATGTATTGCTTATTTAGCATCAGTGATTGACCTTACAGGGATATATAAAGAGTTAAAGCAGATTCCAGTAGTGAAAGAATTTACAGATGTATTCCTAGCTGATCTTTCAAGACTGCTACCAGATAGGGAGATTGAATTTAAGATTGAGGTATATCCTGGTACTAATCCTATATCTATTCCACTATATCGGATGGCACCACCAGAGCTAAAAGAGTTGAAAAAGCAGTTATAGGAATTGTGTGACAAAAGTTTTATTCGGCCCAGTAGTTCACCTTAGGGAGCACCAGTGTTGTTTGTAAAGAAAAAGGATGGGTCATTGCGGATGTGTATTGATTACCGGTAGTTGAACAAAGCGACAGTAAAGAATAGGTATCCTTTGCCCAGGATTAATGATTTGTTTGATCAGTTACAAGGGGCTTATTTCTTCTCCAAGATAGATCTGAGGTTAGGGTACCATCAATTGCGGATCAAAGGTGAGCACATTTCAAAAACAGCTTTCAGAACTCGATATGGGCACTATGAATTTTTAGTGCTACCATTCGGGTTGACAAATGCTCCAGCAGCATTTATGGATATGATAAATCGGGTGTTCAGGCCATTTCTGGATAAATTCATAATTGTCTTCATTGATGACATCTTGGTGTACTCCTGAACTAGAGAAGAATATGAGGAGCATCTCAGAATCACATTGCAGATATTGCAGGATCATCAGTTGTATGCAAAGTTCTCAAAATGTGAGTTCTGGTTGACAGAGGTAGTATTTCTGGGGCATGTTATTAGCAAAGATGGTATAAAGGTGGATCCATAGAAAGTTAAAGCAATTGTTAATTGGCCATGTCCCACTACAGTCACTGAGATACGGAGTTTCCTTGGTATGGCAGGGTATTACCGCTGGTTTGTTAAAGACTTTTCCAGAATAGCTGCACCAATGACCATGTTAACTCGGAAACAGGTGAAGTTTCAGTGGAATGATGAATGTGAAAAGAGTTTTCAAACTCTTAAAACCTGTATAACTACTGCACCAGTATTAACTCTTCCTTCCGAAGTAGGCAGTTTTGCTATATATTGTGATGCTTCGAGGGTTGGTTTGGATTGTGTTTTGATGCAGGACAGGAAAGTAATTGCTTATGCTTCCCGTCAGTTGAAGAAACATGAGGTGAATTACCCCACACATGATTTGAAAATGGCAAAAGTAATCTTTGCCTTGAAGATTTGGAGACATTATTTGTATGGGGTAAGATGTGAAATTTACACCGATCATAAAAGCTTACAGTACAGCTTACAGCAAAAAGAACTAAATTTGAGGCAAAGGAGATGGGTCAAGTTGCTAAAGGATTATGATTGCCAGATTATGTATTATCCTGGAAAAGCAAATGTGGTGGCAGATGCTCTTAGTAAGAAGTCAATGGGAAGCTTATCACATGTGACTGCTTCAGAAAGACCCTTGGTACGAGAATTGCGGGTAATTCCATCGACCGTGTGCACACTGATATTCATTGGACCCTTGCTAGGGAGGAGTGTCATATTCTCTAGCCGTAAGGGCTGATCACTCTTACACATAGTGGATTATATACTTTATGATAGTGCCGGAGTACAGAATTATGCACGGTTGTGCTATTACAGACAGTGCAATTGCACTTTTCACTTGACCCAATCCTGTTATATTATATGTGCGTTGACTCGTACACTGGATACTTATATGGATACTTATATAGATACTTATATGGATACTTGTCTCACCCTTTATTTGTTATCTTATATGATTCTATAGGCCATTTGTGAGCAACCATAGTATAATGATCATCTACTGCATTTATATATATATAGATTCACTAAGTATTTTTATACTCACCCCCTTAGTGGTTTATGTTTTTTAGAACTGCAGTGAGGCTCGAATTCCATTGGGACCTTCTATCCTCGCCTTGGAATTTTACTACTTGTAACATGTAATATTCCGGTCTTAAAAGTATGTGTAAATATTTGTACAGTATTAAAAATTCCATAGTACTGTAACTTAAATAGGGACATATATGCATGTGATTGTGTTTCTTATAATTTTGCATATAAATTATGCTATGGATGTATATAGCTTGAGATATACAGATATGTGTTAAGTTGATATTGGAGGTTGATATGAGTATTGATGAAAAATATATACTATAAGTGTTTATTACTTGTTTTACAGCTGGGCATAGTCATATTTTAGATGAGATGCTGTCAAAATTTCAGTAGAATTATAAGCTAAATTTGAGCTGAATATATGTAATGTTTGCCATATCATATAGATAATTGGGTTCTTCATGGTACTGGTAGCTTAGGCAACACTCGTACCCTAGGACCATTACGACTCTCAGGATGGGTCGTGACATAAAATTCCCATGTAATGGTGTTGCTTTTTCAAAGTAAAATCATTTCCAAAGTCCAAGTAAACCGTGGAAAATTTAAAATAATTTTCAAAGCCCAAGTAGATTGTGGAAAATCTAAAATCATTTTCAGAGTCCAAGCAGACCATGGCAAATCTAAAACCATTTTCAAAGCCCAAATAGCCAGTGGCAAATCCAAAGTCATTTTCAAAAGTAGCATTTGACACTAACTCATTTTCAAACAAAACCCTGTGTGCTTATCTTAGCACCAATAGCATTTTCAAACTTATATATCCCTTTTAGGGGAACTTTCATTTTCAAACTTATCAGACCCTTTTAGGAAAATTCCCGCTTTCTAACTTATTAGACCTTTTTAAGGGAACTTCCATTTTCAAACTTATAAGACCTTTTAGAGAAAATCCCGTTTTCAAATATATCATACCTTTTTAGAGAAATTCTCATTTTCAAACTCATCAGACCATTTTAGGGGAACTCCTATATTCAAACTTATTAGACCCTTTTAGGGAAATTTCCATTTTCAATTTATCAGACCCTTTTAGGGGAACTCTCATTTTCAAACTTATTAGACCTTTTTAGGGAAACTCTCGTTTTCAAAATTATTAGACCCTTTTAGGGGAACTACAATTTTCAAACATTTAAGATCCTTTTAGGGGAACTCCCATTTTCAAACTTATCAGACCCTATTAAGGGAACTCTCATCTCCGTTTTCAAAATTATTAAACCCTTTTAGGGGAACTTCAATTTTCAAACTTATAAGACCCTTTTAGGGAACTCCTGTTTCTAAACTTATCAAACCCTATTAAGGGAACTCCCATTTCTAAACTTATTATATATTATTAAGGGAACTCTCGTTTACAAACTTATCAGACCCTATTAGGAGAACTCTCATTTTCAAACTTATTAGACCTTTTTAGGGAGACTTTCGTTTTCAAGCTTATCAGATCCTTTTAGGGGAACTCCCATTTTCAAACCCATCAGACCCTTTTAGGGAAACTCCCATTTTCAAACTTATTAGACCCTTTTAGGGGAAACTCCAAATTTTCAAACTTATCAAATCCTTTAGGGGAACTTTTTTCAAACTTACCAAACCCTTTTAAGGGGAACTCCAATATTCAAACTTATCTCACCCTTTTAGGGAAACTTTTGTTTTCAAACTTATCAGACTCTTTTAGGGGAACTCCTATTTTCAAACTTATCAGACCCTTTTAGGGAAACTTCCATTTTCAAACTTATCAGATCCTTTTAAGGGAACTCCAATTTTTAAACTTATCAGACCCTTTTAGGGGAACTCTTATTTTCAAACTTATCAGACCCTCTTAGGGGAACTTCAAATTTCAAAGTTATTAGACCTTCCTAAGGGCAGCTTTAGGATCTTTTTGTCAGATCAAACTGGGTAGCTTGCATGTTCACTATCATTATATTACTTTACAATAAAAAAAATCGTGATGAAGGGTAGCTATTAACATATAAGTTTGCACCTCATTGTGTATACCTAGACTTTTGCAGGTTCTAAAGTGAGTACCTGTAATACCCTAAGAAACCCTATTTTGAATGCATGATATAACTCTCAGTTTATGGTTTGAAATCATTGAAATGACTATAAATAATTTTAGAGACACAGTTAAAAAGCAAATGAAATACTTTTTCGGAAATCATCGGTGTCAAAAACACTGCCAAAAAAATAGCAATGTGGGCAACAATTGAATTTCTGATTTTGACCAGGGGGTAAAGGATCATAATAATGCATGTGTAATTATGGTAAAAAGAAAGAGGTGAAAAATGTTTAGGAACACTGAAAAAGTAAGTGATGACAAAATCGTAAATAAATAGAACTTTGAAGGGTATAGTGGAAAGTGGTATGTCTGAGTTTCAGAATGGCTTTGAAACTATTTTTATAAATAAGTTTAAATAAAAATAAGCCTTTTGAATCCCCACTTTGAAATCCAATTCTCAACATAATTGTTAGAATAAATTACAGAAGAAGTTGGGGTCATATGAATACTTGATAGTTTAAAGACAAAAAATGTAATTTGCCATTTTAACTTAATATATAAGAAATGCCTTAGCCAAAATTGCTCATCTTCTTCTTCCTCCTCTTAGTTGGCCGAACCCTTTCTTCCTTCCTTCCTCCATTTTCCAAGCTTGATTTCTTAAGAAAAATCATAGAAATCTTGAAATTTACCATTGTTCTTCCATTTCCAACCAATTTCTTCTTGAAATCACAAAGGAAACCAAGGAATATTTGAAGGAAAATTTCAGATGGAATCTCCAATCAATGTAAGCAATTAGTTTGTTTGAATTTATGGTTTTTTTAGATGATTTAGATGTTGAATTTGATGGGTTTGGTGTTTGATTGCATCAATTGATGCATTTGAACACTTTTCCCTCATTTTCAAACCCTAGCTTAAGTTGTGTGATTTGGCTATTTGAATTAGTGTTGGTTAATATTAATTAAGCTTAAATTATGTTAATTTGAGGCTAATGGATGATTAATTTATGATTTATTTGCTATAGAAAATCAAGAACATCAAAGTTGCCATTTTTGCCTCCTTTGAAGCAATTGGTGGGAAATCAAATTTTCAAAACTATTTAGAGTGCTAGGTGAGTTTAATATGCATCAAATTACATGCCTAATGTGTTAGAATGTTGATTGAAATTCTCCAATTTTTCTCCACTCTTGGCCGAACCCTATAGTACTATTCACCCTTTGATTTTTGTCTTGTTTTTCTTCTTGTTTCATAGGCCTAATTGATCCTTTTAATGATGTTTCATGTTGTATATTTATTTCCTATTATGTTGCCTATAATGTGAGCTTGTTGTTGGATAATTGGGCAATGCTAAGTTTGCACCAAAACCTAACCTAATGGCTTGTCCAACTTTGCCCACCATGTGTTTGATGAAATGCCTAGTTGTTTTACCATAGGCCTATCACATTTTCATCCATAGGCCTACCAATTTGAATGCCATTGTTGCCAACGACATTGGCATGCCAATTGTTCCTACCATTTGCCTATATATAACCAACCTATATTCCATACCATTGTTAATTACGAAACCAAATGCCATTGCATATCTATTGCTTATTACTATTCCATTGATTAAATTGCTACTTGAAATGATTGACATTGAAATGTTGTTACTTGGTGATACCATTGTTTCATAATGGTATCTAATAACATGTTTCATTCTTGTGTTAATCCTAATATGGTTTGACAGAGCTGCCGCTCCGATAGGGTAGTGGGTACATACTGTCGGCAATGTGCATATTATTTATTGATACCCTAGCTGGGAAGGGTTATTGGTCCTAGCCATAAGACCTGATCATTCTTATGTTTATTGATATGAGATTGACTATATGATTACACATAGACTACGTATTTCATGGCCCTATATTTGTCTTACCCATGTGATACAGTCTTTGATATGATTAGTAACCTAACTGTCATTCCCTGTTATTTATTTTGTAATATGATTATATTGAACAGATTGTCATAATTGTTTCCTTTGTTATCGTTTATTATTGATCCAAGCTACTTTTTATTGGCGAGGCATATTAGATTCACTGAGTATCTTATATACTCACTCTTTCCTTGTTTACCATTTCAGGTGCATAGTAGATAGTAGAATCCCAATTTCAAACACTCTGTGGATTTTTGTAGTCTTTTGATAGCAATGTAATTATATTAAATATAATATATTGATGTTCATAATCTAGCTTCTCCAATGGGGTATGTATGGGTTAGTTAGGCTATGAACATATATGTATGATATTTTATAGTATATGAGTATTGATATGATATGTGTTGATGGATGTTACAGCCAACAACATTAAAATTATAGACAGTTTACATAATTGCATAATGAATAGTAACTAAGTAAATTGATTAATTAATTAATGGTTATAGATAATTGCATGTGATACTGTGTTCTACGTGTGCCAGTTGCCATTGGCATCTTCTGTATCCTAGGACCGTCGCGATCCAAAATCGGGTCATGACAGAGGTGATATTAGATCTCCAGGTTATAGATGAATAGTACCTAAATTACAGAGGAATAATGACTAAGTACAGAATGGGTAGAGTTAAGTAAACCGTGGAGCATAGGAATTCTTGTATCGTCTTTTGTTGTGTTCATCTAATATGTGTTAGTATTTAGCATTTCTATAATATACTGAGTACGTGTTTTATTTTTCTGACAGTTTACAGAGATGTCCGACGATAGAGACAAGGATACCCGAGAGGGCAGAGGTAGCATCCAATGAGTCCTTAGTCAAAGAGTATTCAGTTTCAAAGGGTCCATCTAGATCTCGACGAACTACATAGGATACAGAGTGGGATGATGATCCCTAAAGAGTAGAGATGACAAGGGGGATGATGGAGTTAAGTAGGGAATTGGCAGATTTGAGGTGGGAACATCAGAATATACCGCCGCCACCAGCAGTAGTGCCACCCCCTGTTGCACCAGAGGCAGTGCCAATTGCACCAGCTCCTGTACAACAAGTTGTGGTTCCTGGGGAGCCTGTTGTATAGGGAGGACGATGAGTTATAGATGAGGGAGGAGTATCCACGTTTAGCTTTCTAAAGCTAAACTTGCCAGAGTTTAGGGGCGACAGAGGCAATGAGCCAGTTGATTTTCTGGAAGAGGTTGAGAAGGTAGTTAAGAGACTACCTTGTTCTGACACTAGAGCAGTGGAGTTGGTTGGGCTATTGCTGAAAAGGAAAGCCTGAACATGTTTTTTGTTAGGATTCAGGCCGTTAGACGCAGTGGAAAAACAAAAAAAATTCCAAACCAAGATCTCTATGTTGATTAAAATTGAAGATTAATTAAAAAATCAAGATCTTTACCTTTATGTTTGGAAACCTTTTCTTCACTTGATTACCAAGAAAAGGTTGTAGCAAACCACTATCTTTCCCATAAGATGAGGAAAGTCCAACTAGTAATCCACGTGAAGATCAAACAATAAGCTTTTAGGAAAGAGGTGCCAAAAATCCTTAGTTGCAAGCTTTAGAATTTTCGGTTTGATTGAAGAAGGAATGGTGGCAGAATTCCTTCTTGATTTTCCTCTCTATTTTGGGCCAAGGGATGTGATTTATGACTCAGGGTTGATTTAATTATGATCTCATCATGTTTATATGGACCTTAATTAATTAGGTTTTAATCTAACGGCTTAGATTAAAACAATAAGCCTAATGACAATAATGCCATTAATGAAAGGTCAAACTCACTCATTTGACCTTGGACTTATTGATCCTAATATTAACACAATCCAATGGTCCTAATTTAATTGAATACATCATATGTAAATAATTAAATTAGATAATTAATTTAATCATATTAAATTATTGGAAAAAGAAAACTCCATAATTAAATATATGAATTAAATCTCATTTAATCATAATTTAATTTCCTCTTTCACTTATTGTTTGAAACACTTCTATGCGTGTGACCTAATAGGTTCCCTAATTAAATGGCAACTTAAGTCCTTAA